>CM069934.1:18855085-19156971 GCA_036172225.1 Cryptocoryne crispatula var. balansae
CTTCAATCTAATTGAGGAGGTAAAAACTTGATTTTCATGCATTACTTAAAAGACAATAAAATACTATCTTAGTGGGAACCTCCTTACACTCCTCAGCTTAATGGAGTGACTGAAAGAAGGAATCGTACTTTGTTAGACATGGTATAGTCAATGACTTCTTTTGCTAGGTTACTTTTATCCCTTTGGGGCTATGCACTTGAGACATCCACTTACATCCTAAATAGGGTACGTTATAAGTCTGTTCCGACTACACCACATGGGATATAAAAGGAGAGAAAGCCTTGTTGACTCTAAAAATGGGTCCTAGGTCAGCACCTTGAAAAGGGGAAACGAAAAGGGGAAACTCTTGATAGAAATGTATGTCTTACAAGTGTCGCCTCTGAAAATTCGACGGGGTCCTCTCCTTTTCAGGGAAGTCCGTGAATCCAGATCGTCACCTCAGGAGGGGATGAGAAAAGAAAGGAATAAAGCACGGAAAGCAAATCTCACCTCGGTCCCACACTCACAATGATTCCCGAACTTTCATCCCTTGGTGTCGCTCGATCACCAAAGAGACGGTTCGGGTCATGTGGGAGGTGTATGAGAAGTATAAAATTAAAACATGTGGTCGCCAGGAACCGCGGGTTCCGATTTATAGAATTAAAATGACCGCGTTTACCTTAGCGTGAAGAGTGCGGGTCAAAGCTTCTCCTACTTCGGCCGGCCGATGAAGAAGAGTCCTCAACGTGTGGGTGCTTGATATTCTGTGCAACTAGACAAACAAACAAGTAAAATAGACAATTAGAACTAGACAAAGTGGAGTATATGTAAGGAAAATAACATGAAACACACAATTGACTAGAAACTGACCGGATTCGGGTTATCTCTAACCCCTTTTTTTTCTATTTTCGGATAAATAGACTAAAAATAATGCAAAAAATGTAAAAAATGATAGTATGATGGATAATCACGAAACAAAGAGATAGGAAAAATAAAAACAAGATTCTGAGTTGAATAGAGAAAGATATAGCCAAATCTGGGTTGTCGAAAAAGCTGAGCAGCAGTCCAGGATCTGTCAGGCGCGACTTTGCTTCTACGCTCTTCACGAGCAGCCCCGACCTCAGAATCAAGTGCCATCGATTTAAAACTCAAGAAGACTTAGAGAGGAAGAACTTTGATGAAGAGATCTCCGACATAAGACGTCCAAACACTGCTGTAGAGGCCGAAGAAGAGAGACCTGGCAGATAACCTGCAGAACAGCCTTTCTCTCTCTTGAACTGACTTTTCTCTCTCTAAAAAATCGAAATTCTCTCTCTAAAAATCACAAAATCAATGCAGGAGGGAGGTTGGACGTCTTGAGATGCTTGGGGGGTCGTGCTCATGCCTTTGGAATGACCGGAATCGGAGTTTATTTATAGGAGAACGAACGGCGCGATCAACACTACAAAATAGGAGACCTTGTGGTCTACCCCTGGGCGCATGTGCCCTACCCCCATGGCGCATGTGCCTCCAAGTGGGGGCGCATGGCACTATTCCCTAAAAATTCGACCTTATCCGGTCGATCAGTTCAGTGGTAGAGTCCCGGTGAAAAACTGGTTCCCTCGTGCCTCAAGGGTAGGGCGCATGTGTCCTCAAGTGAGGGCACGAGGTCACGTGCCTCACTGGTAGGGCACATAGGCACGTGCCCTGGGTTCCGGGCGCATGTGACCAGGGACCCGGGCGCATGGGACTGTTTTTGCGCGTCCTTCTTCCGAAAGCCATTGCGAACACTCCCGAACTCGGAATTCGACGCCGTTTGTTGCGTTGGAAAGATAACAGGCCGAAGAAGCTTTCTATAGCATCGGATCAGCCATCACACCCTCCAAAACTTCATAATTTTGTCCGGAAGTTAGGGCAGTGAACAGAAGATCCGATACAGGTCAAAATGACTCCGACGGCAAACCGAAAAGGCACGGTATGCAACAAAACTTGTCCAGGGTGTGAATATGACCATAACCTTCAATGAATGATAATTAGGCATTGGTCATTCAGTTTATTTCCGTGTTTACATGATTTACGTGTGGCTTTCGCTCGGAAATTATGGCTTTTTTGCGAAAAACTTCAAAAAACATCCGATTTCGTTCGGCGAAGCTCCAAATCAACTTTAAAAGACCCGGAATCATTCTAAGGTCAATCATACATGTTACCCTATAAAACATGAGTTTTATGCTCTGAATTAGGCGAATTTTGCGTGTCTACAACAAGCCAATCATATGTGATATGATTTTACATTTCCTGTAATGTCTTATTCAGTATAAATGACATAATATTCATTACTTGCACTATCGAGATGCATCAATAGTATGGGGACACTATGATACATGTATGGGGACACTATGATACATGTATGGGGACACTATGTATGGGGACAATAGATCTCATTGGTCATCAGTATGGGGACACTATGATACATGTACAAGTGCTCATTAGATGAATGAGTTCACTAAACTGACCAATATAGAATCCCTAAATGGTATCTTATCGAACTGTCGATCAGGATATTCTATCATCAGGGTTGTACAATTGGATCTTTGACCTGAGTCACCCAAGATGTCTTGTCGGGCATGCATGTACTTTGACATTTGACTTTTGAATTATTTAGTATTGTGGTCTTGTATAGTTAATGGATTGGGTATATGGAAAACTAGGTGGTGGCAATTGAGCGGACAATTAGGGATCGTTCACTCTCGGTAGGAGAGAGAGAGAAAGAGAAAATGTCCTATGGATAGTACTTTAAATCCTTGGCCAAGGTAGATAGGATAATTGGAAAAGGGTTTTCTAATTGATACAATTATGAGTACAAGATTCCAAAGTGTCGGTATATTTAAGAGTTGATAGTCAATGTCATACTCCTATCCGACCAGGACATTGAATGAACGAAGATTTATATCCGTGTGGTAACTAGGGGTGTTCATGGTTTGGTTTGGTTTGGTTTTTGAGTATTTTTTCTCAAACCAAACCAAACCAAACTATCTCCCAACCCAAACCAAACCAAACTAAATGAATTCGGTTTGGTTTGGTTTGGTTCGGTTCAAACCATATTTTATTAAGATATAGTAAATATATCAATATATAATTTTTTTTGTTCGTTTTAAATCATATTCTATTAAAATCTTGTGTATATGTTTATAGATTACATTAATTTTACCTTAAAAACTCTTAAAATTTTATTTTTATAAGAAAAAATACATAAATACTATCTTATATATAACTTAAATTAAAATATTTAATCTAATTCGGGTTATTCGGTTTACCGGTTTGGTTTGGTTTGAAGGGTCCTAGAAACCAAACCAAACCGATCGGTAGTTCAAACCAAACCAAACCGAACCAAAGTACTGGTTTGGTTTGGTTTTTCGGGTTGAACCGAACAGTGAACAGCCCTAGTGGTAACTGATGATAGAAAGATTTTTCAGAGAGGATTTCATTCCCAGAGCCATTTGGGGTCATAGGATGTGGCTTGTACCCTTCATGATCGACAAGCCATTAAATCTATTATGAGATAATAGATTTAAATTAAAAGAAGTTATTTTTTTTAATTTGGCTCAATCAAATGGGCTCTTGGGCCTAGGAGGTCACACACATAAGAACTAATCCATAAGTTTGGGAGCTTGGGTTAGTTTATAGAACAAGGAGGGTTTTTTGTGAAAACTTTGAGTTCTATAAATAATAGTGATGAGAGCACAAACCCTATAAAGCTAAGGGAGCTCTCTATGCCCTAGCCACCATCCTTTACTATCTCCCAGTCCAATAGCCACCATTTGATGGTGGAGTTCCATTCGGGATGAGTGGTCGATGCCGGTGTGAAGGAGAACCCAACTTTGGAGATAGTTTGTGGCTTGGAGAGCCCAACGCTTGAGCGGCTTGGAGAGCATGAGAATGCTTGATATTCTCTAATCAATAGGTATTGTTTGAATCCCACAAAGGTACTGTTGACTCTGAAAATTCGACGGGGCCTTCTCCTTTTCAGGGAAGTCCGTGAACCCAGATCGTCACCTCAAGAGGGGATGAAAAAAGAAAGGAAAAAAGCACGGAAAGCAACTCTCACCTCGGTCCTACACTCACATTGATCCCCGAACTTTCATCCCTTGGCGTCGCTCGATCACCAAAGAGACGGTTCGGGTCATGTGGGAGGAGGGTGAGAAGAAAGAAATTAAGACGTGGTCGCCAGGAACCGTGGGTTCCGATTTATAGAATTAAAATGACTGTGTGTACCTTAGCGTGAAGAGTGTGGGTTAAAGCTTCTCCTGCTTCGGCCGCCCGATGAAGAAGAGTCCTCAACGTGTGGGTGCTTGATCTTCTGTGCAACTAGAAAAATAAACAAGTGAAATAGACTATTATAACTAAACAAAGTGGAGTATATGTAAAGAGAATAACATAAAACACACAACTAACTAGAAACTGACCGGATTCGGGTTATCTCTAACCCCTTTTTATCTATTTTCGGATAAACAGACTAAAAATAATGCAAAAAATTTAAAATAGGAGGATGGAGAATCATGAAACAAAGAGATAGGAAAAAGAACAGAAAGATTCTGAGTTGAATAGAGAAAGATATAGCCAAATCTATGTCGTCGAGAAAGCCGAGCAGCAGTCCTGGATCTGCCAGGCGCGACTTTTCTTCTGCACTCGTCACGACCAGCCCCGACATTGGAATTGAGTTCTGTCGATTGTAAACTCAAGAAGACTTGGAGATGAAGAACTTTGATGAAGAGAGCTTGGGCAGAAGATGTCCACACGCTTCTGTAGAGGCTGAAGACGAGAGACCTGGCAGATCACCTGCAGAACAACCTTCCTCTCTCTTGAACCGACTTTTCTCTCTCTAAAAACTCGAAATTATCTCTCTAAAAATCACAAAATCAATGTAGGAGGGAGGTTGGATGTCTTGAGATGCCTGGGGAGTCGTGCTCCTGCCTCTGGAACGACCGGAATCGGAGTTTATTTATAGGAGAACAAACGGCGCGATCAACACTACAAAATAGGAGACCTTGTGGTCTACCCCTTGGCGCATGTGCCCTACCCCCCAGGGCGCATGTGCCTCCAAGTGGGGGCGCATGGCACTGTTCTCGAAAAATTTGTCCTTATCCGGTCGATCGGTTCAGTGGTAGAGTCCCGGTAAAAAACTGGTTCCCTCGTGCCTCAAGGGTAGGGCGCATGTGCCCTCAAGTGAGGGCACGAGGTCACGTGCCTCACTGGTAGGGCGCATGGGCACGTGCCCTGGGTTCCGGG
The DNA here is from genome assembly GCA_036172225.1 of Cryptocoryne crispatula var. balansae. Lineage (NCBI taxonomy): Eukaryota > Viridiplantae > Streptophyta > Magnoliopsida > Alismatales > Araceae > Cryptocoryne > Cryptocoryne crispatula. Next base: position 18,860,330 of record CM069934.1, read on the forward strand.
CGCATGTGACCAAGGACCCGGGCGCATGGGACTGTTTTTGCGCGTCCTTCTTCCGGAAGCCATTGCGAACACTCCCGAACTCGGAATTCGACGCCGTTTGTTGCGTTGGAAAGATAAAAGGCCGAAGAAGCTTTCTTTAGCATAGGATCAGCCATCACACCATACAAAAGGTCGGAATTTTATCCGGAAGTTAGGGCAGTGAACAGAAGATCCAATACAGGCCAAAATGACTCCGACGGCAAACCGAAAAGGCACGGTATGCAAAAAAACTTGTGCGGAGTGTGAATATGACCATAACCTTCAATGCATGATCATTAGGCTTTGGTCATTCAGCCAATTTATGTGTTTACACGATTTACGTGTGGCTTTCGCTTGGAAATTACGACTTTTTGTGGAAAACTTCGGAAAGCATCCTATTTCGTTCGGCAAAGCTCCAAATCAACTTTTAAAGACCCAGCATCATTATAAGGTCAATCGCACATGTTATCCTATAAAACATGAGTTTTATTCTCTGAATTAGGCGAATTTGACGTGTCTACAGCTTGCCTCGCCTTGATGTCGGCTTTGTAAGGGAATGGCATGTAATGAAGCGGAGTGATTCGTAGTGAACTGTAATGGAATGCAAGTGAGTGTAGATGAATGTAGCGGAATGGAATGGTGATGGATTGAAAAGGTGGCATCAAGGTGTAGATATAGACACACTTATCTACCTGATCCAGCAAAATGAATCTCTCTGAGTATTCTAGATCGTTTTCATGTTCTATCAAAACCTCATATAATTGACTGGTAAAAGACATGCCCTTGGCACGAGAGATGAAAAAGTAAATGATAAAGGATAAAAGGATGTAGCCAACCCTTAGCGTGGTGAGGAGTCCTCGAATTCGTAGGTTCATCATCAGCCAGCAACCCGAACTTTGCGGTGTTCTTGTACTGTGATGGGCTAAAGTTTAAAAGAGAATCTGATCTTAAAATAAAAAGAATACCAATCCATCATATTTGGAATCTCAAGTTCATTCAAGTTTCACCAAAATACTTAGTTTATTTCCGAGTGGAATAATCTCAAATTCTAAAAGGGTTCATTTTTAAGCATAACAAGATTGCTCGGGTATCGTGAAAACCATGAATCACGCTCTGACAGAAAATCAAGTATTCAGAAAATGACAAAACAAACTTAAGCCATAGTGGGATTGAAAGATAATGGTGGGACTAACATAGAATGATGGGAAAGAAGAAACAATGGCATGACAAATATGACACGGTGGGTAAAATAAAAGATACAGTGGGATAAAAGAAAGGAAAGAAAAAATATGATGGAACAAAAAGAAAGGAATAAAACATGAAGGAATAAAATTGGTAATGATGAAGAATGAAGAGGAGATGGATGTAAAAACATAAAAAATTATGTAGAAAATAGTTAAAGATATAGATTGTCTATTGGAGGTCAAGACACCCGATTAGGAATCATCGTCCCTCCAATGTTCAATTTTGGCTTATACATGATTGTGAAGAAATGACCATGCCGTCGCAGATTTTGTTGAAGGGGACCTCGGGCCCAGTCATTTTCACTCTCAAGGTCTTCAACATTATTGCATATAATATGTATCAAATGGACCTAACATAACTAGGTGACAGATAGTAGGAGTGATGTGAAGTGCAAAATGGAATACTGGTGATGATGTGAGATTGATGAGAATGTGAATTTGAATGAAGTCTTCAGGCGTGGTCTATCAACTTGCATCGATTGCCTGATTCATCAGCATCTCTGGTCCATCCTTGTCTTGTCTTCTGACGGAATACAACACCATGATAATGTTCAGTTGGGTAGCGCTTCCTCTCTTTTCACCACAAGGTTGGCATGATGTTTCTTCTAGAACACCAATCTCACCACTTCACCTGTTGGACTTAAAAGGTTGCCTGATGGCCCTTCTCTTTTGCTTCTTCAGCTCCTGAAAACACTTAACAAAGAGGATTAAATTTTTATTATGACTCATCCCTTTGCCTATATACCGTTTGCCTTGATTTTGAGTCAAAGGGAGGAGCCGTCTTAACAAGGTAGAATAAAACAAATGACTAAAATGAAATGTAAGGGTTGAGAGAACGTACCTGCCGTGGTGTGAATCCTCTCCTCTCCTGCATTGAAATGCCTGAAACACTTGATAAAAGAGGATTAGATCTTCACCACGACTCATCCCTTTGCCCATTAAGGTCAACTTTGACTTAGGTCAAAGAGAAGAGCCTTCTTAACAAAGTAATTAAAGCAAAAATGGATATGCAATGCAAGAATGGAAATATGCATGACAATCAAATAAACATTGATGCAACTAAGGCGATGATCATGACTAAGCATTTTTTTTGGATTTTCTTCAAAACATTCATTTTTTGGATTTTCAAAAATATTTGATTTTTTTAGATTTTTTTGAAATATGCATTTTTTTGGATTTTTGAAATATGCATTTTTTTGGATTTTTGAAATATTCATTTTTTGATTTTGAAAATATTCACTTTTTTAGATTTTGAAAATATTCATTTTTTTTAGTTTTTTTTTTGAAATATTCATTTTTTGTGAAGAAAATGCTAGTATCTGAGACAATTCATCGATCTTTGGAGTTTGTCAAGACTCAAGTGGTAGTGTGAAGACAATATGATACACATACAGGTTTTCATTAGTAGAATGAGTTCACTGAACTAACCATTTAGAAACATTAATCGGTATCTTATTAAACTGTCTATCAGGATAATCATCACTGTGACACAGTTAGATTTTTAACCTGAGTTACCAAAGATGTTTTGCTGAATGTACCTCGTACTTTGATTATTAACTTATGGATCACCCACTTGATGGTCCAGTATAGTTAATGAATCAGGTGTAAGAGAAACTTAGTGGAGACAATTAAGCGAAAAACAAGGGATCGTTCACTTTTGGTGTGAGAGAGAGAAAGAGAATGTCTTATGGAATAGTACTCTAAATACTTGGCCAAGGTAGATAGGATAATTGTAAAAGGAGTTTTCTAATTGATCCATTCATGAGTACAGGATTCCATAGACTCGAATTATTAAGGGGGTTGACAGTTGGTGCCGAACACTTGACTGACCGGGACATTGCATGGATGAGGATTTAAATCCGTGTGGAAACCAATGATGAAAAGGCTCAATGGATTTTACTTAACTCTCCAAAGTCATTTGGGATCATAGGATGTGGCTTGTACCTTTTATGATAAAAAAGCCATCAAATCTAGTATCGGATAATAGATTTGATTTAATTTAAGAGAATTGTTCTTTTTAAAATTGGCTTCAACCAAGTTGACTATTGGGCCTAGTGGGTCACACACATTAGAACTAATCCTAAGGATAGGGGAAAGGATGTGAATATATAGAAAATTTAAGATTTTTATGAAAAATTGCATCTTTTATATATTAAAGGCTTAAGAAGACAAACTTTATCAAGCCAAAGGGTTGGAGAACGTCCTTGGAATCCTCCTTCTCTTATCTCTTCTCTGGAAGGAGTCTCCCCACATGGTCCAACTCTGTTATGGTAGGACTTTCAAGGTTGGAGCCAAGGAGAACCGATCATGGGAGGAAGTTCGTGTGGATACTGCTAGAGGCCATCCACTTGAATGGTTTGGAGCAAGAAGAAACATCCTCTCCATCTCTTTGAGATATTTTTCAAATCCCAAGAAGGTATATTTGATCTCCTTTTTATTCGGTTTCCAGTTTTGTCATTTTTTGGTTCAATTAAGGCTAAGACCTTGTATTTTAAAAATAAAATATTTTAAATGCTTATGTTGATTTCTTACAGTGGTATCAGAGCTAGGTTGATGCCTTGGTTGAAACCAAATCAATTTTGAGTTATTTTATGTGCTTATTTGTTTGAATGGTCTTATATTAATGCATGTAAATTGTTTATGCATTCTTTTCATGTTATTTATTTCATGAAAAATATGATAAGCGTGAAATTGGAAATTTCAAAAGTATGTATAATAACTTTATGTTATAAATGTTATATCATGTAATTATCATGCATGGACACTTTGGTCATGTGACGATTTCTTGTGTGTGTGGATGGTGATCATGGACTTAGTTTTAATTATCTTGCATTAGTTATTTATTTTGGTATTGTAATTAAATGGGGAATGTGTGTGCCTCCTCTATCTCTCTACATTTTGACTGTAAATTCTATCTCCCCCCCCCCCCAAGTTTGTGCTCCCCTTGGTTAAAGCCAAGGTTTCTTATAATGAAATGTATGTTCATTGGGTTTCCATACCCCGAATTGCTTGTAATGACAAGATGACGACTCCTGGAAGATAATGAGGGTGAGGACCATGTGGAGAAGAAGTTTTAAAGTGAAGACAAACCAATTCCAGCATCTGATGCAAGTCTTTTGATTTTGTGCCATTAAGGGTTTTTATGGTGCATGCTTAGAGATAAGTCCATAATCACCTATTTTCTTTATGCATATTCAATATGTGGATGTGTGCTATTATTTATACCTTAAATATATGATATTCCAAAGGTATACATATATTTATATGTAGCACATATACTGATGATACAAAAATAAAATAAAATACCTTTTTATTTTAAATTAGGTCGTTAAGCATGGGACATTAAGAATGACTCACGTAGCCTTCCATTGTTATGGTCACAATGAGCTAATCTTGGATTGGGTGGTTGTGTTTCCCATAAGACTCACTCAGCAAGGGATTGGTGATCATGACCAATGCTTAAAGCTGAACTTTGGGGTGGGAAGCCTGGGATCACTTGTGTTTTTCACAAGGTCATCATCATAAAGTTAATGGGATTTTAGTCTCCACTAGGACATCACCATGAGGTCCCATTTTTGCATAATGAGGGCTATGCAAATTCGCAAAAATTAGTGAGAGCATAAAATTAAGATAGAAGACCTTATCATAATTTTGATGAATATTTGCAATGTTATCTCATTTTAATTATATCTCCTTGTAGATTTTAATGGAAAACCACCTATTGTGCGGCATACTCAGTGCCAACAGGCTCACTGGTCCTAACTTCTTTGACTGGCTCAGAAATCTGATAATTGTTCTCACTGCTAAGCGAATAGCCTATGTTCTTGAGAAGCCACTACTAGATGAACCATCTAATGATGCTAGTGATGATGAGATCGTCACCTTCTAAAAGCACAAGAAGAATTTATCCCTTGTCCAATGCTACATGGTAGCCTCTATGCGCAATGAATTGTAGAGGCAACATGTAAAGATGGATGCCATGTCCTGATGTCCATCTTGGCTTATATTGAGGAGATATTTAGAGCATATAGTCGGACAGAGAGATATAAGATATTTAAGAATATGTTAAAGACAAGGATGACCGAGGGAACGTTTGTACAAACACACATTCTCAAAATGATAGAGTGGGTGGATAGGTTAGCTGTGCTTGGATTCTCTATAAACAAGGAGCTAGCAGTTGACCTTATCCTCCAAACTTTACCATCTTTCTATTCCCAGTTCATCTTGAACTTCAACATGAATAAGTTAGAATGCTCTCTAGCAGAGCTTCTAAATATGCTGAAGACTGTTAAAGGCACATTGAACAATGGGAAACCTCCTATGCTACTTATTGGTAAGACCAAAAAGAAAAGGAAGGCTAATCAGATGGGAAAGAAAGGCAAAGCTAAAGTCAAGAAGGTAGCCATGAAGATAGAGCCTAACAAGGACAAAAGACAGTGCTTCTATTGCCATAAGGATGGCCACTAGAAGATGAACTGCAAGTTGTACCTTGCAGAGAAGGCAAAAAGAAAGCTTGGAGAAGCTTCTGGTATTTTTGCCATTGATGTCAATTTGTCTTATATATTTACATCATGGGTATTAGATACTGGATGAGCATCTCATATCTGCAATGACTTGCAAATGTTGACAAGTAGTAGAAGGTTTCAAAGAGGAGAGGTTGATTTGCACATGAGAAATGGTGCAAAAGTTGCAGCATTGGCAATAGGACAAGCTCACCTCAAGTTACCTTCAAGAGATGTCTTACTATTAGATAGTTGTTATTATGTTTTTTCAATAGTTAAGAACATTGTTTCTATTTCATGCTTAAATAAATGTAGATTTATTGTGAGCATTGGAAATGGAAGTTGTTTCATAACTATGAATGATAAATTATTTGCCAATGGAAGTATGATGAATGGTTTGTATATATTAGATATGCATACTCCAATAATGTGTGTGAATGCATCTCCTAAGAGAAAAATGGTTGATGTAGATCAAACCTTATTATGGCACCATAGGCTTGGTCATATCAATGAGGAAAAACTCACAAAGCTCCATAAGGATGGAAGCATAAAGGTAAATGATTTTGAATCATTGCCCACTTGTGAGTCTTGCCTCATGGGTAAGATGACAAACTCTTTATTTATTGAACATGGAGAGAGAGCTATTGAGTTGTTGGAACTCATGCATTCAGATGTATGTGGCCCTTTGTCAACTCAAGCCAAAAGAGATTCCTACTTCATTACATTCATTAATGATTTCTCTAGGTATGGGTATGTGAACTTAATAAAGTACAAATTTGAAGCCTTTGAGAAATTTCAAGAATATAGAAATGGAGTAGAGAAATCACTGGGAAAGATTATTAAGACTCTTCGATTAGATCGAGGAGGGGAATACTTAAGTACTAAGTTTGCATAGCTCTTGAAGAACAATGGGATATTATCCCAAATGACACCTCCATACACTTCTCAGCTTAATGGTGTAGCTGAAAGGAGAAACCGTACATTGTTAGACATGGTACGGGCAATGACAACTTTTGCTAAGTTATCTTTGTCTCTTTGGGGACATGCACTTGATACTACCACTTATATATTAAATAGGGTACCTTCTAAGTCCATTCTATATACTCTATATGAGATATCAAAAAAGAAAAAGCCTAACCTTAAGCATGTTAAGGTATGAGGTTGTCCAACCCATGTGAAAAGGTGTAACCCTGATAAATTAGAATCTGAGACTAAGAAGTGTATGTTTGTGGGATATCCTAGGGAAACCCATGGATATTACTTCTACCACCCTGATGAACAAAAGGTTTATATTGCTAAAAGAGCTGTATTCCTAACGGAAGAGTTCCTCCTTAAGGAAGACAGTGGGAGCATGGTAGAATTGGAAGAGATTCCAAATCCACAACTAGAGGACACTTCTACTAGGGTACTTAATAAGAATTATACATAGGTACCTCGTAAGTCTACACGTGTGCCCATTCAACCTGATAGATATGTGGGACATAAATTTGATGGAAGGAGGAAGGTGCAATATATTGAGGATGATGATCCCAAGACCTATGTGTAGACATGCCAAATTGGCCTGATTCGGAGTCCCAGACTCTTATTCCGCTGGTGATACCCTTTATTTGACTATTATCTAATCCAAGACACTTGAGGAGTTGAACTGAGGATGTCGGTGGGTGGACCGGGTGAATTGAGAATGGCCTAAAGATTTCCGAGTCATTCAGCAACGTGTTGGTTTCTAGCTATCGTATGATTATTCTGGCTCTTCTCACAAAACTCTGATAAGTGTTATGCGTATTCTTGACCATCCTGGATTTTGGATCATGTCTTTTCGATAGTCACGAGGTTTAGAAGTGATTTTTGAATGTTTTAACCAAAATCGTATCTTTTTGGAACACTACATCGGCTTTTGGCACTACCGGAGGAGTAAACCAGACAATAAAATCTTGTACAAACATCTCGGGAGGTGTGATAACTAGTTTACTACATTTAGAATATGCATTTGCATGTCCTCTTTCCGATGCAACAAACGGAAGTCGAAACGGACGTTGCATTTGTGAATTACAGCTTCTGAATTGTACGTGCATAGGAGAGAGACGCTAATGTGCCCTCAACCCGAGGGCGCGGTATGCGCGCCCTCATGGTGTGGGCATGGTATGTGTGCCCTCTACCGAGGGCACATCCAGTTCTGAGATCCAATTTTTTGCCTCTGTTTCTGACTTTCTAAATTGATTTTGAAATTTTTTCTTTTTCAAAAATGCTTATTTTGATCGCGCCCTCAACCCGGGGGTGCGTCCATTTTAGAAAAAAACCATTTTGGAAACTTTCCGAATTGATTCGAGCGAATCTTCACAACTCATGACGAACGCGCCCTTCGGGTGAGGGCGTGATATGTGTGCCCTCAGGGTGAGGGCATGCTATGCACGCCCTCACCTCGAGGGTGCGTCTAGTTCCTTCTATATTTTGCACCGGTCCTCATTTCCCTATAAATTCGAGACTGTTCTCAATGACCCGAGGTTACCACGCACACCCTAGCATGTCCAGAGGTTGTCCAAGCTCTCCCACAAGCTCTATTTCACAATCTACTTAGTCCCATTGGTGAGAGATTGACCCCGACGTGAGAAAGCAGGCCCGACTCATGCTATCAACATCAATGTTCTTCATTGGCCTCTACAGAATTCTCAATACACATGATGAAAAAGTGGTCAACAGGAGAAAGCTTCGCCTCTTCGTCCTTTTTCATTTTCAACAGACCTGTAGAAAAGGGATACGTTTGATAAGAGGGATCAATTAATCAATATCAAGATTTAGACAGAAGACAAAATATTTGAAGTATTTTATTTGATGACATATATGGGAACAATTTAGATCATCTACTAGATTAAGAATATGAGATGGCATAAAGGTTTAATTTTAGATTATTGGAGGACTACATTGAAGAATTAATGATATCCTTTTATGATGATCCAATTATTGATTTAGAAGTTTGGATTCTTGTTTATAGGATAAGATTATCAATTTGGATTTATTTGATTTTAACATTAGATGGTAACTAGATCATTAGATATTGAGATTGAATAATTAATATGGGATAACTAATTTTTAGAATTGGTCAATCTTTTGGTTTAACTTGATGAAGAATTATTTTGACCAATTTTGAGACGAGATCCTTGAATTAGATATATATATATATTACGAAATGTTTGATACGTGATGATTGAATATTATTAGATCGGTGTATTCTTGTTGATGAGCTTCAGATTTATCATGTCTAGTATTTTGAGTAGTTGGTGAATTTAATAAGTATAAATAGAATCATGATGATATCAAAGGATTAGCAAGATAGATTGATTGATGAATCTTTAGAAAAATTTAATTGAGTAGTTTATGTGAAATAATTAGAATGAATCATTTTGTGTAAATGGGATTAAATTCAATTTATCATTATATCTTATTTGGATGGAAATCTACGTGTGATAGGAGGATAAGATAACATGTGTTGATTAGAATTTGATATTGGACCTATCTTAGAAATGAAGTGAAATGATAATTGTAGTATTACTTGATTATATGGTTTAAATAGAAAAGAAATTGGATATGAGAATGAGATTATTAATATGAGATTTCAGAGTATCGATTATGATGCAGGTTTTGAGGATGAGATATTAAGTTGATATTGTGTAAAAATTAGAGATGGTTTGAGTATGATAATAGTTATGAGTTGTAAAGTATAAGCAACTAGTTTGATATTTTACTAATACTCTCCTAGCATGATCTTTTACCTTCATTTTCCGATGTTAAACTCATTTGTCTCTTCTCTGTGCAATTTAACCAAATCTTGACTTTGACTACTTTTAGTTGTATGTCTAAACATAGCTTGATCTTTCATGGAGTTTAGACCTTGATTTATTAGAGTGATCTATTAAATCAGGAAAGATAGAAGGATAGTTGAGACCTATCTTGTTAATTATTTGAATGCAATTGGAATTCGAAATATAAATATATTTTAAGGAGGAGATGAGAATGAATCGTGTAAGAGTTGTGGAGATGGAAATATAATTGTAAGTAGGAGATAAAGCAATGGTGACATAAGGACTTATTAAAATTAGATATTGATCATGTGTTTGGTATTGAAAAGAAAATTTTCGATTATAATTGGATAGAGTTGACTTTAGATGGAAAATAGTGACTTTGAGATAATTCTCACTATTTGGATGAAGTAAATGATAGGTTATGTTTACTAGTTTGTAATGTTGATAGTGTTGAAAGGCGGTGAACTAATTAGAATTATTTTATTGAAAGCTAGAGATTTGGTCATCTCGAGGACTTATATAACATAAATGGTATGAGGTAATTAGATTTTGGATTATATGAATATCAATGATATGAGGCAAGAATACTTTCATTGATTAAATAGATGGTAAGAATAATTGTATTAATTGGATGAGTGGATGTCAATAATTTTTAGATACACTTCGTCTGAAAGTATCATTCTATAAAGTATATTAGATAAGAGATCAAATAGAATTAAGGTATTAATATCAGTTCATTTTTAAATTAGCATAGAGATTGAATGGTACTATTGTAACCTTACATGAAAAAGAAGAGATGATATCAGATTTAGAGAATGAAATACCAGTATGAATTTGAAATAGATTATGAAAATATAGACATGATCATAAGATTTTCAATTTTTTGATGTTGAGGATGAGGATTATATAAGATGTTGGAGAATAGACAATTATCTAGACTTGAGTAGAGAATGAACGATTGATTTTCATATTATAATTAATTGTAGTTGACGAATTGGTTAGACTGTATTTTATGAGAAATGATTTTCGGATAAGGTAACGTTGGAGGAATAGTTAAGGAATTTCTATCTTTCTATTGTGGATTAGATAATCATCATTTATAATTCTACAATGTGATATCTTCATATTTAGTAGATCATGTCACTCGGTGACTGGGTATATCAATCCATATATAAGATATTGGTTGGATTGATTGAATTTTTGTTATTAGATCATAGTTATTAGATTAGTAGTTAGATAATTAGATTGTGTTGTTGATAGCATTTAGTAGGTACGTATGTTGTGGAGTTAAATCTTGAGATCTAATATATTTGAAAACTTTTAGGTAAATAAAGATCGAGTTGTCAACTTTAGACAAGATTATTAGATTTGATCTATGTGGAGACTTTGGGATTATTAAATATTGTTGAAGAGGATAATTGATATATATTGCATTGAACTACAAAATATTTAGATATAGAATGTCAATAATTCGGATTATTGATCATATCATGGGATTATATGCTTGTATGGTAAAAATGATATATAAGTAAGTTGGATTGTCAAGATATATGGATAGAAAATTAAGTTAATCGTTGAATTTTGAAAAGACTCTACGATATATATGAGAATAATTAGAGTAGTTTGTTTAGTTTACGTATGAATAATAGAATCTTATGATATATGTGATTCTAGATAGTTGTTTTTATAATATGGAAGATTTTCTCAAATCATGAATGATATGGAATTGGACCTTATTAATGTGTCATGATTGGATGATTAATTTGAATAGGAGAAGATATTGTTAAGCAACGAGGGCTCCAAAAAAGGATGATATCGGTGGATGAGAAATACCAGTATTTTGGAAATGATATTTTGAAATTTCGAACACGAAATTTGTGTGAGAAGAGAAAAATGTAACGTCCGACTTTAAAAAAAATAATATCCCTCTCGAATCTTCCCACCGCCTTCCCCGTCTCCCGAATCTTCCCACCGCCTCTCTCTCCTTCGATTTCTTCCCCCCATCGCATCATCGCTTCCCCACTCCATCTCCTTCTGGTCATCGTCGTCCGTCGTCACTTCCCTTCGCCGCGAGCATCGTCGCTGCGGCCGTCTCCCCTTCTCCTTCTTCGCCGTCACCTGCACTCTTCTTCTTCTTCTTCTATCCCAGGCCAGTAGCCGCCATTGTTGTGGTCACCGCCGCGATCGCGACCGTCGCCGCCGTTCTCTCCCTCTCTCGCTTTTCCCTTCTCTCTCTCTTTCTTCCCCTGTCGCAACCCCTTTTTCCCTCTTCCTTCCCCTTGTTTCTTTCACGCCACGTAAGCCCATGCGTGCGCGCAGCAAAACCGCGCGCCGCACGGTGGTGCGCCAGCAACGCACTTGTTGTGCGCTGACGACACAGCGCCGCCGCGCACCGCCCCCTCCTCCTCTTCTTCTTCTTCCGTCCGCGTCCACCGCGACACTCCCCTCTCTCTCTTTCTCTCTACCGCAATCTCCCTCCCGCGCGGACCACTTGCGCCATCCGTGCGGTTCTGCCGCATCACCGCCTCAGCTCTTCCTTGAGCCACCGTCGCCCGCATCTTCGCGCGCCACTGCACGCTCCTGCATGTCGTCTGCGTGCTGCCGCGGCACCCAACCACATGCCTCGTCGTCACCCCCCTAGCTGCTCTGTCTCTCTCCCTCTCTGTTTCCTCTAACGCCTTGTGCGGCCAATCGGCCATAGTGCCCTTCGCGACCACCCCCTTGGCTCATTGATCCTCGCCACCTCCATAGCTGTATCCGGCATCGTTCTTAGATGATCCGTCGAGGTGAGATTTGTCGTCCCACTTCCTATTATATCTTGGGAATTTTGATATTTATTGACAATCTATTAAATATTGATAATTCCTCAGGTTGTCTTGATCGTTGCCGATTGACATAGTCGTCGCCATTTCGTCAAGTATCCAACCGACTTCTTCTGGACTTGATAATTTACTGATCACCTTGAAGTAGGCATCCCAACTTATCCTTAGCATACCGATATGTTAATTAATGTGTTAAAACATGTTTATCTGATAAATAGTTAGAAATTAGTAAATAATTGATTTTTTAATTGTTTAATTGTTTGCATGGGTTTATGAAAATTTCATACATGTCATTCATATTTAGTTTCATGCATCTCCATGTGTAGTGTTAGTTAGATGCATATTGATTCATTTATGGTTTGAGAATTACAAGAAAATAAATATGTTGAAATTGAATTATGACCTATTAAGATTGTAGTTATATCCGATTCATGTTATGTATGATCTTCAGGTTTATTAATTGATAAATTGAATTAGAATTTGAATTGACATGATAATTAATTAGCATAATTAATTAACTTATTTTTAATGGCATAAAGTTGCAAAGTGCATTATTTGATGAATTGATTTGGAATTGTGCTTAAATTGAAGTTGACATGTCTGGTTATGTTGCATATTCTTTTCTGTTTGGGTCAATTGCGTGCATTAGAGTATAATTGAATCATGTGCATGACTTAGTACATTTGCATATTGTTCCTGATTGGGTCCATTGCATGAATTGGTGAAATAATTGAATTGTTGTGCATGACCTGATAATTGGCATATCTGGTTCAGTGAAATTGTATATCTGGTTGATTGAATTGGTATTGTCTGAGTAATTATATGTACTGCTTGTGAAATATTATTGATGCTATGATGCATGTGATGTAATATTTGCCCCTCCAGCCTATGATAGAATCAACCTTGGTCAGTGGTGAAAATATATTGATCTGGTGCATCCTGCGATCCTAGATACCACAGTTTATCTTAAGTATGCCCCTGCCTAGACGTACTTTGGGATTTAGCTTACTATATGGTACTTCCTATATATATTTAGAGCTGGAATGAGGATCGCCAAGTATAGCATATAATTTACTCAAACAAATGGAACTGAAATTGTATTAAAACATGCACAGTAGGCTCATCTAAGTCTAGGTGGCATGGCATATAGAATAGCTTAGTTGGTTAAGTTATAGTCAGTTTGGTTCATTTAGAATATGGTTAAATCGGTTAATCAATTTTTGAAAGGACCCAATTAAATAAGGGAATCTTGATAATTAGTTTAGCAATTACGTTGTAATGTGATTTGTCCGATTTATCATTTATCATTACTATTTAGATTTTGATTAATATAATAGGAAAGTTTGGTATAAGTCCTACTGAGTCCGTGTGACTCATTCCATAGCTTTTAACATTTTTCAGATAATCAGGTTTAGCGCAGCAAAAGCGTAGTGGATCAGGATTAGTGCAGAAGAGATTTAGAGAATTTGGTTTATGAATGGTTTATATTAAAATCAAGGTATGATTTATATTTGAATTGAATTATTTGTTTTATGAAATGGGACCTATTATTCTTTAATTTTCCCAAACCGACGCATATAGGGGTTAATTCCCCAGTCTCGTCGCTGGATTCAATTCGTTGCACGTGTTAGGAAATCCGGGGCATGACAAATTTGCCAGTTGTGTGAACTGTGAACACAGATCTGTTCGGTGCTTGTTGGGAGGACTTATCATCTCTGCGATAACGAATCTTTTCTTTTCATTTGGTATTGTTTTTTTCATTTATATGAGCATCAATTTTGCAATGCATGTCTTAGAAAGGGAGGAAAAAAGGGTTAGTTTGGCCTTTACATCTCGGTAAGGGAATAACACATTGAAGAACGATTCTGTTCACACCGGAGACACGTATGATATCATGCTATGTCACATAATTAACCAGCCTCTCTTTGGTTTTGTCCTTCAGAAAAACAAAAACCAAAAAAACCAAAAAAACCAAAAAATCAAAAAAAATAACTTCACCATTGTCGATCCCAAGCCCGGAAGAGAAAGGATGAGGGCATAAATATTTCTATCAAATTTATCTTCCTAGCTACTTGTCGATGTGCCTATTGCCTACCACTTGGGTACCTTATCTTTAGTAGTTTAGAGAGTTATATATATATATGTCTATATACACATCCAGTAAGTGATTCTACTATGGTCAGTGATGAGTCTAGATGAGAAAGAAAGCATCCGTGCCCTGTTTATATTTATTTCTGATGCTGCTAATTTTATTCATCTTCTCATCAACTGAATGTAGGTTTAAGTCTATGTTACTTGTTTATGACAGGTTGTGGCTGGCCGGGTTTTTTTTTAAAGTAGCACGGTTTTTTTTTTTTTAAAAGTAACACGGTTAAAGTTATAATTGCAAAAGTAGCACGGTTTGAACAAAGTCGAGTTTTCAAAACTCGACTTGTGAAGAAGGTCGATTTAAGTAAAGTCGACGCTCACTAATGACTTTGAGAGGTTCAAAGTCGAGTTACTGTTAATCGACTTTAACAAGTCGAGTTTTTAAAACTCGACTTGTACTGGGTTTTTACCCCCCGCGAGATCCCTTTCCCCTTCTGTTACCGCGTTCGACCCTTGCCGTTTACTGTTACTGCCTTCGACTTACCCGGCGGCGAACTCGACGGCGGCGGCGGCGTGAGCCCACGGCGGCGGCGGCGTGAGTCCACGGCGGCGGCGGCGTGTGCGGCGGACGGGGGCGGCGGCGGCGTGTGCGGCGGCGGCGGCGGCGTGTGCGGCGGCGGCGGCGGCGTGTGCGGCGGACGGGGGCGGAGGCGGCGTGTGCGGCGGCGGCGTGAGTCCGCGGCGGCGGCGGCGTGTGCGGCGGACGGGGGCGGCGGCGGCGTGTGCGGCGGACGGGGGCGGCGGCGGCGGCGGCGGCGGCGCTGCTAGGGCGGTGGACCACCGGCGTAAACGTCCAGAATCACAAATTGAAGGAGGATCAATTGAAGGAGGATCAATTGAAGGGTAATCTCTGTCCTGATCGATCCTAAATTTTGTCCCGAATTTAATCCTTATCGATCCGAAAAAGGATGGTAGAATTAATTATTATGTATGCAATTCCAAGTGAAGGAAGGTAAAATTATTATTTGTCCTAACGTTTATTTGAACTAACATTGATCATTAAAATTAAAATGTTTATTTGTCCTAACGTTTATTTGCTTAATTACATTGGTGAAATCATGTATCCTTTATTTGGTTATAATATGATTTTAGTTGTTGTTTAAGTAGTGTTTGATTTTTGAAAAATTGTTTATTTAGAGTAATTGTTGTTTGATAAGAGATTTAGTTGTTGTATAAGTAGTGTTTGATTTTTGAAAAATTGTTTATTTAGAGTAATTTTTGAAGTCGAGGTAATAAATTTCGAGGTGTTGTTTAATAAGAGGTTTGTTTTAGAGTTCTTTTGTCGATTTCATATATATTGGACAAAATGAAATCTGACCTCATATGCCTTCCGTCATGGACTTATGTTATCCACATTTAAGTCTATTATATTAGACTTAGTGAAATGGCTCATGCGCCTCATCATTGTTAGTATTCCTATTATAAGACTATTCTTCCGCATATGCTTCAATCTGAATTTATAATACTCAAGATCATAGATTGAGTCTAGGACTCAACTCCAGGGGCCTTCATTCTATGATGCTGCCCAATTGGGTCGGAACCTGTCACATGGCTTAGCACAAGTTCCCCCCCCCCATGGTCCGGTAGTACCCAGATCTAAGTCCTAATACCTTCTCTTTATTTGCTCCTTGGACTGGCTAAAACCAGGATTGGAAAGAAGGGAGTCTCAAAACCCTTTTTGTGTTTTTGGTAGGTAGTTCTCCTATTCATTCTCTTTTTTTTAAGGGATGATATAGCGAGTTAGTAGGTTAAAGACTTTCAATCGCAAGTTATTAAGTTCAGTCGTTTGATATTTTCAGGTTACTCGTAGAAAATTTAAAGACATGGCATCAAGGATAATTAATGTCCGTATAATGTTTGATGGGACGGTTTCAATAAGCAACGATTATGCTTATTATTATGGTGGATATGAACGCAATATTAAGATATTGCGAGGATGTACTTATGAAGACCTCAAGAGTTATATATTCGATGCAATTGGGTGTAACCCAGGATCATTGACTTTGAAGTTAGTTTATAATTATTTTGATGGAGTCAACGAGGTTTTCGATGATTCAACGACTGAAACTCTATTGACGAGATCTGTTGAGGTCGAAGATATCGTACTATATATTGTAAAAGAATACATCGACATCTCAACCCAAGCTGGATGTAGTACTTGGAATCCACAAAGTTATAATCAACCATCAATGAGTCAATTGTTAACTCAAGTTGAAAGTAATATTTGTCCATGGAATGTAGTGAGTGGTCAGAACAGTGAAATCAATTTGAATGAGCAATACGTAGCACACGATGAACACGATGAAACCGAAGAATCCTCAAGTGATAACGAGGAAGTGCCGCGGGAGATGGTCAATAGCATTACTAGTTGTCATCTTTTAAATGTAGTTCGGACACTAACTTTTCTTTCAACTTTATCTATAGGCATGGAGCGAGGTCCTCGTGATACTTCTTTGCTACGCGATCAGTCTCGCCATCGCTCGGCGAATCCCGAGGTAAAGTTTAATTGTATACACCTAATGATGCATTACCTTATGATTTCCTTGTTCGCACATACATTTAAATTGTAGGTGCACCTACTTCGATTAATTAACTTTTGATTAATTAAATTTTTTTGCAGGATGGTACCACTCTACATTTAGTGTCTCACTTCCGTCAGATGTCATTCTGGCATATAGAAAATCCAATAGTTTTGGAGTTATTAGAAATTAGTGGTTTTGTCCATTTACGTCACCTACAGTGGTTTACATTAGATAGACGGTTGATTACGGCTCTCGCGGAGCGATGGCGTCCCGAGACGTCTACCTTCCACTTTCCACGGGAGAGATGACCGTCACCCTCCAGGATGTATCTATCATCTTGGGTCTTAGGATAGATGGTCTCCCCGTCATTTGCCCACCTCGGGTACCATCTGGAGAATTCATGAACTGGGATGACGTTTGCCTCCGATTTTTGGGTGTACAACCGGTAGAAGGGGATGAAATCCCGCCGCATGGGCAAAGTTCGTCTACATTACGATTGCAGTGGTTGTATACCACATTTGGGCAGAGGGCCGATGAGTTACCCACTGATGATAGTGAGGAGTCTCGTGCCATATGTTTATATCATACTAGGGCTCTTATACTTATGTACATCGGCACACTCCTTCTACCGGATACCTCGGGTACGGAAGTTCATATGCAGTATTTATTTTTTATGGAGGATCTTGAGGAATGTGGTAGATTGGCATGGGGTGCTGCGGTACTAGCTTACTTGTACCGCCAATTATGTGCCGCCACGGCTATGAAACGCAATCGAATAGGTGGATGTTTACATTTGTTACAAGTAAGTATGATTTGCATTAAAAAAATAATATTATCAGTTTTGTTTTTGCACAACCCGTAATACTAACTTCTTTTTTACATAGATATGGTCGTGGGAACACATCCATGTCGGTCGGCCTCATGTGCCACTGCCCGTCCATGTTGGTGAGAACAGGCGACCACTTGGATACCGGTAAGCAGCGAATATATCTATGTTGCATCTTTTTTTTTTATTATTTGTGTTGATATATTTTCGTTATATGCACTTTTTATACAGGTGGAATCCACATCCGAATCGATCTCAACATAGGTTTACACTCTTATTTTATAGAAATGAACTTGACACTGAGGAGGCTAGCCAGGTAGATTTAAATTATGTTTTGAATTATTTATTATGTGGGAATATTTCTTACATTTTTTTGTGATACAGATTACGTGGGAACCGTATACACCCCAAATATTAGAATCTGTACCTGCTGTGTCGGTGGAGAACACCCGACTTTGGCTAGCCTCGGTACCCCTCTTATGTTGTTCGGTCATGGAGATCCATGCACCTGAACGTGTGCTTCGGCAGTTTGGCCTCGTCCAAAGAACGCCGCGTAATAGAAAACAATATGAACGTAAAGATGGACGTGGACGTTGGGGTAACGATTGGACGCAGGAATATGCATATTGGATTAACTGGTGGAATCGTCGGGAGGAATTTGTTTATGAACCTCCTGAGGCGGAGATTGATATACATTTACAAACACAACAATACGACCAATGGTATACGGAAAGGACTATTCCGTATCTTGTTCAAGAAACCCCCGAACCTCCCGATCAATATTATCCAAGGGGTCCTGTTGAGCGAGAAATGGTAAGAATATGCTATTTTGTCATAGCTTATTAACTTTTTTTTTAACTTTTGTTGAGCCGATTGTCTCTATATAATTTTTTCTAGCTACAAAGTCATCACGAAATTCAAAGGATGCTTCGATCGAGCAAAGCCGTATGAACTCGAGCAAACGAGGAATGACATTTTGGAGTTACAACGACATATGCACGAGAAGCTCCATATAACGATGCCATCATACGAGTCTAACTTTGATCCCTCGCGTTCATCATCCGGACAACGGCTACAAACTCCGATTGGTTGGAGTGGACGGGAAGGTGCCGGACCTTCAAGTGCGGGACCATCTACGAGAGCGGGACCATCTACAAGAGCGGCACCTTCTACATATGTGCGGAGGAGACCGCGTGATCCGTTGATGATCACGCCGACCGACGCCGGCGTTGGGTATCAACAGCGGGAATCTATTGATAATCCCACCCCATCGGCACCGATGAGGCCGAGTCGGCATGGGGAAAATGTGGTGGCCGATGTCCGGCCCAATAGATTAGAGTTATCACCTCCTGAAGAAGAGGAAGGTCGGCTTGTTCGTAGAAAACTTCGTACAAGGAAAGGAAGAGGAGCGTGAAGTCGAGTTCTTATGCATATGTATGTAATGCACTATTGGATGTGTTAGAAATATTTATGTTCCTGTGGATTGAGTTCAATCGGGATTTAGCTGAATGAAATTTCGGGTGTTGTTCATATGATTGAGTTCATGTGATTTCATTCAAATCTCCTTCAAATTATGTATGACGCAGGTTTTGTTCCGAATGGCTCTAGGTTGAGCAATTGCCTATGTTGAGCACTTGCCTATGTGTGAAGCAGGTTTTGTTCCGATTGATTGTTCCGAATGAATCTATGTTGAGCAGGTGTATGATGGGCTAGACAAGAGATATGTGTGAAACAGGTTTTGTTCAATTCTATTTCATTGTTTAGGAAGCTGTCCATGTGTGGTTCAGATCGACATGGTTCAACATGAATTAGCTCTTTCAACCGGCCCATCTGCTCCCCACACAGCCACCCGGTCAGGTCCTGTTTCTGCCTCTGGACAGAACCTTGTCCGGTCGCCACTTCAGGCCATTCTCGGCCCAGTTAAGCCCACCACCTATACAAGTCTGGTTCTACCCCCATCTGCAGCCCCCGCCCACCCCCACCCATTATGTAAAAAAACCTCAATGTCCCCTGCATAGCCCCCTTGGCAGCACCCTCAAGCAGCCCATCTGTAGCCCTATCTCAAGCGCAGTTTTTTTTTCCTCTGCTGGTTGAAAGTCGAGTTTTCAGAACTCGACTTGTTCAGGTTTCGGCATAGTTAAAGTCGAGTTACTAAAACTCGACTTTAACTTCCAGAGAACGCAAACAGCTCTGTGGTAAAGTCGAGTTATAGAAACTCGACTTGTTCAGGTTTTGGCTTTGTCAAAGTCGAGTTATGGAAACTCGACTTTAAATCCGTTAGAATGCGCATAGTTCTGTTTCCAAGTCGAGTTATAGAAACTCGACTTGTTCAGGTTTTGGCTTTGTCAAAGTCGAGTTATGGAAACTCGACTTTAAATCCGTTAGAATGCGCATAGTTCTGTTTCCAAGTCGAGTTATAGAAACTCGACTTTTACAGGTTTTCACATTGTTAAAGTCGAGTTATAGAAACTCGACTTTAAATCCGTTAGAATGCGCATAGTTCTATTTCCAAGTCGAGTTATAGAAACTCGACTTTTACAGGTTTTCACATTGTTAAAGTCGAGGTTTTTAAACTCGACTTTCACATGCATGGAAAGGGCATAATTCTGTTATTAAGTCGAGTTTTTATAGCTCGACTTGTGCAGGTTTTGCAAGAAACAAAACTCGAGTTCTTCGAAATCGACTTTCGACCTCTCAAAAGTCGAGTTTCTTTTACTCAACTTTTAAAAGTCGAGATAGTATAACTCGACTTTAACAAGTAATAAGGCTATCCCCGGTTTTAGATAAGCTAAGTTTAGCGTTATAAACCCGAAATTCTTACAAAGTCGAGTTTTGAAAACTCGACTTTGTTCAAACCGTGCTAGATTCGCAATAAAAACTTTTAGTGTGTTACTTTTAAAATTTAAAAAAAAAACGTGTTATTTAAAAAAAAAAACTCGTGGCTTCTTTTCTCTGACTTGTTATGTACTTTATGAAAAAAAGAACTTCCGTCCCAAGCTCGGATGAAAAAGAGGATGTCATGAATATAGCTATCAAATTTACATGTTGATGAACTTAGGTACATCTTTACTTGCAGTATATGGTTATATATGTATATGTTTAATGTACGTAATTACTAACTACGCATTTCCAGTCACAGGTCCCAATGAAAAGAAATTGGGATCGTGTTTGTGTTGTTTATATTTATTTTATGGCACTATTTTTTTTCACAAGACATCCATGTTGCATCAACAAAATGCTACTGGTTAAATCTATGTTACTTGACTATGACAGGTAGTTGCTTTTGTTTTATGTTACCAGAATTTCAATGACCCTTGATGCAATTGCCACTGTGCTGTGAATATGTTCGCTTGGAAAATCTAAATTTTTGTTTTGATGAACACTCTAGCAATTTGCCTCTTCTAGAGTTATATATATGTGTATGTATATATATTTAGCAAACCAAATTTAAAAATCTGAAATTCCAACTTGCTTGGTGTGAAGTCATAGATCAATTCAGGGCTTGTTCGGAAGACTTATTATCTCTACAAGCATGAATCTTTTCTTTTCGTTCAGTATGGTTTTTATCATTCATATGGGCATCAATTTTGCAATCTGTGTTTTAGAAAGGGAGAAAAAATAGGTCAGTTTGGCCTTTACATTCCGGAAGGGGGATAGCACATTGAAGAACAGATATAAGCATACTGGAGACACATACGATATCATGCTATCACAATTAAATTGGAAGGTGTTCCCAAAATGTTAATGGAGTATCATTATTGTTCCTCCTAGTGGAAAAGGCCACACACAGACATCAGTTGCTTCCTTCATCTAGAATATGCATCAAAAAATATATAAGATTTATACAATTCTATGTTCTGTTGATCGTCCTAGCTACCTGTTGGTCTGTGTCTACTGCCTGCAATTTATCTATGTTGTCTCTTGAAGTTCAGAGAGTTAAATATATATGTAGATACATACCTTCCGAGTAAATAATTTTAATTATTTTTATCAAATTTACATTTTGACAAACCTCCATACATATCCTCTTGCCGTTTATAGCTTTATAATATGTTCAATGGACGTATTTACTAACTGCATGTTGCCATCCCAAGTCCCAATGGAAAAAGAGGACTGTATATGTGCTGTTTATACTTGTTTTTTGGTGCTACTTTGTTTTTCCACGAGACATATAAATGTTGAAGTAAGAAAACGTTGTATGTTACTTGTCTATGGCAAGTTGTTCCTATTGTTTATTTTACTGGAATTACAATGAACTTGATGTAATTGCCACTGCACTGTGAACATTATTATGGGGTGTTTGGTTGCATTTTAATTTTTAAAAAGGTTTCATGATAAAAAATTAAAATATAATATCAAACAAGATAATTTTTAAAAGTGAAAACGTGACAATGAATGTGTTTGGCAAAAACATTTTA
This sequence comes from Cryptocoryne crispatula var. balansae, assembly GCA_036172225.1. Taxonomy (NCBI): domain Eukaryota; kingdom Viridiplantae; phylum Streptophyta; class Magnoliopsida; order Alismatales; family Araceae; genus Cryptocoryne; species Cryptocoryne crispatula. The sequence goes on from CM069934.1 coordinate 18,882,627, forward strand.
ATTTTTAAAAATGATAATGAGGTGTTTGGTAGCATTTTAAATTCAATTTTCATCAACTTCGTAAACATCAAAAAACAAGCATTTCATGCCATGCAAATTTAAAAATTCACAAGATGAAGGAAATGACAAAATATTCATGTCATATAAGAATTCAATCGTCTAAAAATATATAATTACAATCTACGATGTCTAACATAATCTTCCCACATTTCTTTTGCTATATTATCTCGAAGAAGCTTTCCAATACGTCTTTGCTCATTTGTGCTTGAATTGCTTCTAACATTATCTTCATTTCTGATTCTTTCTTGTCTTCTATGTTCTATATCTCCATCAATTGCAATCCCTTGCTCATTCTCAATATCAATCCACAATGTGTCTTTTCCACCCGTAAAATCTCTAATAAAATTATGTAGCATGCAAGCAACAACAACTAATATTGGTTGTACATCTAATGGATATTGTAAGGGACTTTGAAAAATTCTGAAGTGCTCTTTTAAAACACCAAACATTCGCTCAATAACATTTCTAAGTGATGAATGACGTAAATTGAATAATTCTTTATAATCTTGTGGAGCAATATGGTTTGGCCCAAATTCTTTAAGATGATACCGTACTCCACGATAAGGAGCCAAAAATTGATTTGTATTTGCATAGCCAACATCCACAAGATAATGTTTTCCTAGCATAAATAAATAAATAAATATTAATGCATGAAAAAAATAATAATAAACAATGATAGTGTAAAAAAATTTATACCTTCTGGGACATAAAATCCTTCGTGCAATGCATTCATCAAAACAATAGAATCAGGTACAGATCCTTTCCAACCGGCATTTATATAAAGAAATTTCATATCAAAAGAGCATACAGCCATGATATTTTGAGATAAATTGCCTTTGCGATTTTTATAACGAGATTTGTCTTCATTAGGCACTTCCACATTTATATGAGATCCATCTATAGCTCCAATACAATCATAAAATATTAAAAATTATGTTAACAGTAGAATAAATTAAACTTAACTACAAATTAATATCACTTTTACCTTGAAAAATAGAAAATAGCGTCGATGAACAATGTAACTTGGAGTTTCTGAAGGAGGTAAACATATATAACGAGGTGCCATTGTAGTAAATGCATCAAGAACTTTGTTGAAATATCGACTGATTGTTTCTCCTGAATGTTGAAATCTACCTTGCACAATTCGATTAGAAGCTCCTGTGCCGATAATATATAAGCATGTGATAACAATCTCCTCAACATAAATACTCGTACTTTCTTTAAGTAAATTTGCTTCTCTTAGATGATTGCATAACTCTTTCAAAATATTTTGATCCATTAGACAATATTGTCGAAAAACAACTGGAGAACCATTTATCAACTCTTTGATGAATTCTTTTCCTGTGAGAACTGAATTTCTGATCCGTCCTTGTGGAGTCTCAAATCTTATTTCCACATATGATTCAACCAAATTTAAGGTTGAATTATATAATACACTTCTACGTGTAATGCAATATTCTTCTTCATGATCCAATTTTTCAAAATCATTGTGATCAAATGACTCGTTGTCCATGCTATCTAAAACACAATGTCATCAATACAAGACATAGAGTAACATAGAGTTTACAACATCATTTAAGAAAACCAAGTCCATTAAAAAAAGATATAGAGTAACATAGAGTTTAAAATGTACCAACATAACTAACCAAAGACATAGAGTTTACAACATCATTTAAGAAAAACAAGTCCATTAAAAAAAGTTACAAGTACTATAATACTATTTTCCTAATTCTAACTTAATCCACTCAAGTCGTGTCTCCTCATCCATCTTTAAAAATGTTGCAAATGCTGATCCATTCCTAATAATATTGCTAACTTTTGCTTTTTCAGCAGCAGATAATTGAGGGCATCATCATAACAATTTCCATAGCTTCTTGTATCATAGCAATACTAGCTGGAACATGCATTTTCTTATATTTCTCTCTAGCAACGTGGATGGCCTCAACAATACTAGTCTCATTAGTTGTCCTACTCTTCTTACTCCGTGACTTGCCTTTTTCTTTACTTGAACTTCTTTAAGGAGCAGGAGGACTAGATGCTGCACTATCTTCTTCATCTGAAATTAATTGCATAGAATGTGGAGGACTAGAATGAACCTCTTTACTTTTACTTGATGAATCAGGTCGAGAGAGTGGTTATTTGTCCTCTTCCATATGCCTTTGAACCTAAAATAAATAAAAGTGACTAAATAATATATTTAATTCAAATATTTTTAATAAAAAATTTAATATAGCTTACCATCAAAGAATTCAAACCATTGGTTGTATAGTGGAGCTGGTTTATTTCTCCACTTTTTTGCTTCCTTGTTGTGCTGATCCAAGAAAAAAATGTTGAAAATAGATATCAAATTAGAAAATCAAATAATTACAATGAAATAAAGGATATCACCTTGATATAAGTATCCCAAATATCATCAGACGTACCCACCATATTTGTTACTGGATTCCAACCAAACCCACTTTGTTTCAATATGTCCTTAAGAACTCCATACTCTCTCTTCATCACTTGAACTCGTGCTTTAAGTTGATCGATAGAAGTAGTTAACTTAAATTTTATTTGAAATGCATTAAGCATAGATGACCATGCTTCTGGTTTCCATCCATTTTCTGCCTTTTTGCCAGCATGTTGTTGCTCAAGTAATAACTCGGTAAAATATTCTTGACGTGATTTATCCCATTGCAGACGACCTGCAAAAAATGACTCAATCTGAGACATCTATGTACAATTCTATGTATTAAAAATAAAATATAAAAAATATAATAAAAAACAAGGTTAATGAAGTTTTGCATGCATATCTAAACTATACATCTATATCGTACATTCTAGGAAAATAAACACTACAAAAGAAGTGAGAAACCAATCATCCACAACACCCTCAACAGCTTGTGCGGTAAGCAATCATAACATGAGCAAGTGCAAACACCAAAGAAAACAGAAACAGAACATGCAATCCCCATGATTTCTTTAAGTATAGGTTTTCTACCGATGGAGATGTATCTTCAGGTTCTATTTCCATAATAGGAGAAAACACACAAGTCTTCACTGTTAAGATGATGATTGAAGCAAAAGAGCATAACATTGCTGTTCCAAGATAAGGACCACGCAAGAGGCCAGGTCCATCACACATCGAATAAAAATAAACACTTGCATCAAGTACAATATGAATTACAAATTAGAAGTAAAGAAGGTTTCTCAGGTTTGCTCATGAGCTAATTATAGGTACCGTACCTTAGATCTAGCTTGTAGAAAATAAACAAAATGCACAAAATGTGTTCTCATCTCGGTATTTTGGCAAAAGCTGCTCATTATCAAGAGCAGTTCATAAACTAACAAAGGAAAAGACACTTATATGCAGCATAGGAAGTGCAATTGGAGGTATCGTCTAGTTCAAGAAACAACTGAAATTCTGAATGCCCCGTTGATTTCAGAATTTTGCCCATGAGCATTACTTTTTAAAAGGAAGAAGCCAAGAGAAGAAGCCAAGAATAGAATTTCACCAACGAATATTTTCCCTCATTGCTTGTTTTGCACCGTGCAGGCCCGGGTGGTCCATTTTCACTCTCTTGGACCCTGACTACATGTTTCTGCACCTCCCTGCACCTCACATCACCACCCTGCACCTCACATCTTGGCACACATGCGAGGTAAGCATGCGAAATGCCCCACATGACCCACCATCAGGGGTGCGAGCTACACTGGACAAGTAGCTCAACAATCCGCTTGAGTGGACACAACCCCATGAGCAGCACAATCAAGTATTCAATTAAATATTTCTTCACAAAAATTAATTAGGAGCATTCAATAGTTATAGTGTTCAACTAAACAAACATATTAATTTGTCTGAAATTGAACTTAATCTGAGATTAATCTGGAGCTTAAATTGAGCTCGAGTTTGAGAGTTCAATTTAAGCTTTAAATTTGAGTTTAGACCAATCTCAAGTTTGAGCTTCATAAACGAATCTGATTGAAATTGAACTCGAGTTTGATTGTGTTTGAGTCAGGTTTCGATCCAAGTTTGAGCTCAAACTCTTTTCGATCAGCAGAGCTCAAATGTACTGAGCTCTTAATGAGCCAAGGTCGAACACAAGTTGAACTTCCTATCCTCTTTCCACTCCCACCTTACTCAATCTAAGTGCTGCTGTGTCAATCAAAAGGATTGCAACGCACAATCTGCATAAGGACCTCTGAATCTTCTTCCCCATTCTGGTCTAGATCAATTAACGAAACATTTATTCGACGGCAGCGGCATCTGCACATTCAAATCCTAAAAGGCCTAAAATGATGCAGTAAAGATAGGAAGGGGTGGTGGGGAGATCGAAGATTGTGATCCTGTTGGGATCACCTTCTGCCGCAGATTTAGCCCGGAAGCTACGGACAGCTGCTTACCTTGCAGCGTAGGGGGATATCGACTAGGAAGTGCCGGGAGGAGAGGCTTCACGAGGAGCTGAGGCCGCCGCTGGGAAGCGCCGGGAGGAGAGGCTTCGCGAGGAGCTGAGGCCGCCGTTGGGAAGCGCCGGGAGGAGAGGGCTTCGCGAGGGTTTCGCGAGACGCTGAGTTTCACTTTCAAAAAGAAAATTGGTCTCGACCACTTTTTTTTTTACGAAGCCCCTCCGGTGAAAAAAGTTTTTAAGATAAAAAATGATAGAATGAGCCAAACAAAATTTCAAAGACACTTTTCATTACAGTTTTTAAAAATTAAAAAAAAAAGAACCATTATCACGTAACCAAACACCCCATTAGGCTTGGAAAATCGTGGCTGCTGTAGGTCTGTTTTTTCTTCATATTTTTTTTAATCCAGCACACAGCCTAGTCACTGAGTTTTCCATGGAAGAAATATTTATGGAGGTTGTCAATTAAGCCTAGCACAGGCTTGCATATCTGCCTTACGAATCTCAGAATGTCCTATTTGACTGATACCCGCAGGTATTTGCTTACCATAATGCAAAGTTTTGTTTCATACAAGATGAGTGTACAACTTGTGGATCCTTGAATATCTGATGGACTAGAGTGAACAGTGTTGAAGTACTTAGTGTTGGTGAGATTTTTCCATTTAAGAATGATTATTCTTGTTCTCATAATCAAAAAAAACATAATTTTTATTTGGAAATGTTGATCGCTGCATAGTTTTTATCCAATGCATGCATGTCTAGTCGAGGCTTGATGCAGTAATTATCATATACGTGATGTCTTAAAAATTATCATAGTGCTTGTTCCTTGCCATATACTAGGATTCTCCGCAAGTTTTCTAAAGCATTCAACTTTTATATTATGGTTGTAATTAATAAATTAATTTTTTCATAGGTATATGGTTTTAATTTTTATACTTTTCACTATTAGACTTTTTATAAAGTTATGATAATGCTAACTTTTATTTTCTTTTGGTGCTTGGATTTTGCCTGGAAAGACTGGTTGTCGGGTTGCATGGTGGCAACTCCCTTCTTCCATCAGCTGGTCTTTTTTTTTAAAAGAACTCCACAGTTGATTGTATATATACACTTTGTTTCTTATCTTCATTTTCAGTTTCCAGTCTCTCTTCTGTTTTTACCCTTCAAAAGGTTAAGAAAACTTTCAATTATCTATATGCTTTTTTTTTCACTAGTTATCCTCTATGATGTACATGTTGCATCATCTTAACATTCAGCCTGCCCTAATCCAAATTGTTCTAGTTCCTCTTGCTTAATCCTAGTAATATGTCATCGAATAGCAAACCACTATTTGTATCGTATCAATTTTAAAAATAAAATAAAATATTTACTTAAAATTAAAATGCATGTGCAAGAAATGAATCCTAAATATGTTCGACAAGTTGCTTCCTAAAAAGTTTCTTTACGTATGTATGGTCAGCAAATCGGTACATAAAGGCCTAAACATTATGATGTCTTAGTTGATACTGTTTTTTCATAGTAAATTTTCCATAGTAGAAAACAAGTCTTAACATATCACGTAATCACTTATGTAATTACTTTTAAAACTACTCAAACATTGCATGATACGAAGGTATGCTGGGTTTGGGGTCGCGACACAATCGCGACCATTATTTATTATTTTATTAAAAAAATTTAAAAAATAAAAAAGTCAAAAAATATAAAAAATATAAAAAAAACATAAAAATTAAGTGACATGATTTAAAAAATAATTCATCAACTTTATTCTAATTTGATATGATTTACATTTTCTATATAATTTATGTACTCTTTCCATGTCATTCAAGCGTAGTCTATAGTGTGATACAAATATACATGACAATTAGAGCTCATTACTCTCTAGGATAATCATCTTCAGACTAGATCCAAAAGAATCACAATAGCTATTATAGACATAGGTCAATTGGATCGACGTGTCTGATGAATCACATAATTCATTCTATAAAAATCGCACTAGAAGTTCGGGTTGTGTGGCTTGGAGATACATCTTTAATTAACTAATTAAATAATTAAGAAACTAATTATCTAATTAAGCAACTAATTAACTAGTTAAAATAATTAATTATATAAGTAAGTAACTACTTAACTAATTAAGTAACTAATTATTTAATTAAGTAAGTAATTAACTAATTAAATAACTACTTAACTAAATAACTAACTAGTTATCTAAGTAAATAACTATCTAACTAACTAATTAAGTAAGTAATAAATTAATTAAGTAATTAAGTATTTAAGAAGAATGAACTAATTGAATAACTTATGAACTAATTAACTAAACTTTCAAGTTTAGTTAATGAAATAATTAAATAATAAACAACAAAAGAGAACAAAATTGAGAGCAAAGATATAAGGAGGAAGAAGAGTTGGGCTTTAAATAGCCCCCAAGAGGTTGGAAGGGGGGTTAACCCCCCCCCCCCCCCCTCAATGCTATGACCGTTGCTAACGTCTGCAGCGGTCATAAGACCGTTGGAGACCGAGGTTGTGCGACCTGACCATGACCTGGCTGGAAGGGTCAGCCCGACCAGGTTGCAACCGACTAGATTGCATGCAAACCCGACCGAGTCAGGGGTGGGTTGCGACCCGGGTCCTGACCCGGCGAACCATGCACAATTCATTAATGAGAATAAGATTCATGTCGTAAATTATTAGGAAATACTGTATGAAAAGTAATTTAAGATGAAGATCAACTACATTCATTACAATGCACGTACTCTTTAGAATGAAGGTATGATGCATAAGGATTTTGTGTTGTATTTTCTTTGACCTGCAAATATGCTATGAATTTAATTACTTGTTTTCTTTCTTGATGCAAGATGACATCTTTTGCATGGTTTATTTTGGCCAGATCCTTTTGTTTCTAGACTTTCCATTACTTTACATCTTTTTTGATACTTAATGACTTGTGGTACATCCACTTTAAAAAAAATGCTTGGCTTTTTGTGAATAAACTATTGACAATCTTCATTCTTATTTGCATGTTTATAATTGAGAATGTCAAATATTTTTAGCCTACTTGCACATGTTAATATCTTCTTTTATTAATTTGAATGGGTTGTTTGTTTGCTCTTCTGCACTATGTAGGATGAGGGCATTGTTTTCAAGGTACAAGCCATTTTGTATTCTTGTGATGTGATTAGTTGTGAGCCTTCGCTAGGAAGTCGATTCCAGTTGGAACATTGAGGACGAAGCACTTTTTGATTGTCTTAGTTTTGAGTCTCTTCTTAGGTTCACTTAAGTTTTATATATTTTAAAACATAAACAAATGAAAAGGTGAGTTAAGTGAGAAAATTTCGTATTTTTATGTTTAGATTTTGTAAGAAGATAGATAATTCTGTGAATTACTTAAAATGTGTATCCCTGTTCTGTCTACTTCTATTTCAAGAAAATGATCTAAATGGGCTGAAAGGTGAACGATGCACATGCCTAGCTTATCTTCCTTGTCTATTGCAAAGTAGGATCAATGGCATAGCATGCACCACTGTGATAAAGGGGATGAGTAGAAAAAAGAACAAGAAGAACTAAGAATAGAGAACATGAGCAGAGTTGTAGTTGGTACCCTGATGATAAGATGGTTCTGATAGTTCAGTTTTAGTTCACTCAGAAAATGAGACCTTACCTATTTCTATTTCTTACTGTTTTTTAATGTTTGCTGGTAGAATTCAAGTGAATTTGAAATAATGACCAAACTGAAAGCCAGTGGAATGAAAGAACTTGCTTTGTGGTAGATAGCAAAACTAGAATAAATGTACAGTTGGGCACACATTTAACTAGACAATAGCACTGCCCCTTAGAAATCCATTGCTTTGATATATTCCGGTTTTTCTGCACTCCTTTTGCATTTGTCCTTGATTTTATCTGTTGCTATTGTTGATCCTTCTGAATTTCTGGCATATATTGAAGGGCAAATAATGGGCTAAAGAAGTCTCTAAGCAAGAAAGACATAATGGACAGAATTGACAAATGGCTTGCTGCATGTAAAGAGGAAAAGTGGCTCGAGTACAACCAAGCAAGGGTCTGTAATTTTACGTGAACACAACTTGTAATTTATTTTACTATTAATTTATAGATCTTTTTCGTTTTACTCTATAGTGTTTGTTGTGCAGATGATAAGCGATACATTGTTGGAAGAGGGGAGCACCTAAATATGAAACAGGTGGAGAAGGCACATATAATTGCATCCAAGATTCGAGGTTTTTTTTATCTGCTTCTCCTATTTTTGTATATATGTACATATACATCATACATAATGTATTGGTTCATTTCTTTGCACTTCTATTGTGCTAGCTAATATGATGATTCTACGTGTACAGTTAGGTGGCACCCGAGTATGCTTTGATGGGGCATCGTTTGGTCAAGATTGATGTTTACAAAATTATGGGGTGGTTCTCTGGTAACATCTACTAGGGAGGAAGCCTATGGACATGTCCCAACCATTGGAAGTCTATGGGCATCATCTTACGAAGAGGGGAGATCTAGGGAGTATTATTGATTCACTTACAATAAATCTCGAAGGTGTTTATTTGCCTAGTCAGAGGTTCTCATGTAAGGATTTTTCTCATATCAATCTCAAAGGTGTATAGTGCGCCAGTGGAGCATCTGTAGAATAAAGAATAATGAACCTATGTATATGAGGCACTATTCAAATGATGTTGGAAAACCTGGTTGAATGATCATGCTACATGCAAAATTCTTTTATGGATGTGTTAGGTTGAAGTTATCACATATACTATCATTGATAGATTTATTTGTGACGGCTTGGCAATAGTGGTTAAGCCGTGGCCAATATATATTGGTGACCGATTTTGGTATTTTGGTGATGACTAATTTGTAATGTCATTTACAGCATAGTCGTTGGGAACATTAAAAATAATAACTATTAATCTTTATATTAATGTTGTACCCATTAATTAACATCAAAACTGATATCATGATATTATCAAAAGTACGTAGTTGATCAATGTTATATATCCAAACAGTATTACATATCTTGCATATCAATAAGATTAATTAGCCTTCGAAGAGTTAATCACAACCAGCAATACATTTTAAAAATCAAACAGTGTCTCCTTCAGAACAGCACACCCTGGAATAGGAGTGTCAATGGGCCGGGCTCGGCCTGGCCCGAGGTCGGTCCGCTTAGGACCCGGTCCAAAATATATTGGCCCGGCCCAACCCAGCCCACACTACATTGTTGGCCCGGCCCAACATGACCCGCAAAAATTATTAACTTGGCCCGACCAGGCCTAGCCCGGCCCAACTATATATTTTATAAATAAATATTTATTAAATATGATTAATTTAATTATTTAAGATAAAATTATAAAATTAATAATAATTTAATTAAAATATAATTTTAATAAGTAAAATTGATATTTTTGACATAAAAATTGAAAGTTATTTGGCCCGTTTTAGCCCGCTTCGGCCCGTATGTCGGCCCAACTAAAGCCTGCGGGCCAAAATCTTTGGCCCGTCAAATGACCCGCAGCCGGCCCGGCCCGTTGCCACCCCTACCCTGGAATATACCTTTAACATTAGATATATAATCATTTAATAATATATAGAATGTTTGGTTGCAAGATAAAAGATAATTTATTTACACAGATCTGTTTTATAATAAAGCAAGTTAAGAATGTGTTTGATCATGGTGATTATAACATACTTTTATCGAAATGTTTCTAGCTAAATCAAAAGAGGAGAAACTTTCTTTCTCTATCCAGCCCCCCACTCCTTTCGATGTGTGTGTCTCACACCTTGTATGATATAATTTTCTCACCAAATATGTTAGTTTTATATTTTATTTGTCTTAAAGTTATTATTATTATAAAAAATACATAAAAATTGTATCACAACTAGGGTTGCAAACAAACCCAGCTTTGGCCAAGTAATACTACATCATTTGAATTCAACTCATTTATTTTGCACGAGTTCAAAAATAAGATAGAACTCTTAAATAGAGGCTCAACCACTATTCAAATTTGATTAATTATTTAATCGGCTGATTCATACTAGAACTCAAATAGTAACTCAACTCTAGTTCAATCCACACATACATTAAACTCGAGTTCCGTGAAAAATATTAGATAAACTCAAATTTTAACTCATTCAAACAGGGCTCCGTAACTTTAAACTTAAATCAAATTGTGTATCAACTTATTTTCTTATATTTAAGTGACACCATATATATAATTACTAATACTTCTAATTTAATTGTTTAAATTAATATTCAATCAAAAGTTAATCCAGTTATTTGTGAACTAATCAAGTTGAATAAGAGTCTATTCGAGATAAGTTCTTTAATGAGTCAAATCTTGAAATATTTTGTTTAAATTTATTTATTTAACATAATAAATGAGTTTCGAGACACATGGAATGTATTGGTTAATTCGCACCTACGGGTGTCAATGGGCCGGGCCCGGCCCGGCCCATATTACATTTCGGCCCGACCCGGCCCGGCCCAAAAAAAATATAAGTTTGGCCTGGCCCGAGCTAGCCTGGCCCATTCTTTTTAACATATTATAAAATATATTTCATATTTTTTATTTTTTTTAACATCAAACCAAAAAATTTTAATAACTTCTATGAGTTTACCAATGATGTGTCTTATTAATGGTGATCTCTGTATTTGTGATAAAAAATAATACCAACTAAAAAAATAAAAATTAATTGAATTATTTAATTATTACAACAACTGAGTGACTAGAGATATAAATATTACAACACCTGAGTGACTAGGGACATAATAGCATCAACACTTTGCTGGAGTTATATATGTAACGTTAACGAATAGGATGCGATCAGGAAATTTCAAAATTTTGATTTGATTTAGATAAAAATAAATAAATACATAATCTATTAATAAATCAGAATAAAAATCATATAATCTTGTCTTCATTTTTTAGTTTTAAAATATAATATAATATAAGTATATAATAATAAAATAAAAAATTATGAAAGTTGCGACATGTGAAATGAGATAAAAAGATTATATTATTATATGTTTGATTTAATCATAATCAACCGTTAATTTATCAACACTTTATATCATTATACTAACATAAAAAATAAATATAACATAACTTTTATATGTTAAATTTTAATTCTATCTATTTTATAATATTAAATATATTAATAAAAAATTCCTATTCAGACTATGATAATACATAATATATTAAATATATTACAAGTCATCAACCATGCAACCAAATATCTGTTAGTCCATGTTGGGCCCGTGAACTACTCCGGCCTGAAGCTCTTCGGCATGTGGGCGAGCCCCTACGTCCACCGACATGTGGGTTTTTAGCTTTTGTTTATTTGATTTCAACAGGCCTCATTCCTAGCCCGAGCGATAGCCCACGTTGGGCCCACGGGCCTGTTCTTTTAACCCAACAGTTGATCCATGGCTGGCCCGGCCCGAGGGCCCGCAGGCCAACCCGACCCACTGACACCGGTACTATCTGCTCAGGGTCCGTTTGTTTCACTATAAATAGACTGGATGCATCTAGGGGTGTCAATGGGCCTGGCCCGGTCCGGCCCGAAGTCGGCCCACCTACGGTCTGATTCAAATTGTATCGAGCCGGCCCGGCCCGGCCCGTACTATATTGTTGGCCTGGCCCGGCCTAGCCTGCAAAAAATATTAATTTGACCCGATCCGGCCCTGCCCAGCCCAACTTTTTATTTTATTTTATAAATATATAACTATCAAATATAATAAACTTAATTATTTAAGATAATAGTATAAAATTGATAATAACTTAATTAAAAAATATTTTTAATTAGTAAAATTGATATTTTTAGTTAAATTATAACAAGATTTTCAACTGACTTTAGCATATTTTGACCCGCTTTGACCTGTACATCGGCATAGTTAAAGTTAAATAAAAATTTATAAATAATGCAACATTATATATTTTTCTTCTTCTTTTTTTTTCTTTTATCAATAGATGGATATTTTCTATCAACTCTGATAATTTGATAGAATTTTAAAATAATTTAAATATTTCATCCGGAGAATTTAAGAAAAGACTTTATTTTTCTTGCTTCTTAGAATAGAATTATGTGACGAAAACTTATGATTGTTTGAATAACTCTCTAAAATCGCCTCAACCTGAGAGAAGAAAATATATTTCTATGATAAAGAGAAATTTTCTCCTTCAAAATATTTTGGTGGTACCTAATAATTATGATAAATTTATGTTGTTATATTTTTTTTTGTTATGCACATCTCAAACTAAGGAGATGCAAGCACGTCTTTCTCTCTTCGCTAATTACGCAAAGAATATTATTTAATAATTTATAATATTAAGTACCGTATAATAAACTACTAATTTACCAACACATAATAATTTATGTTAAGTGTAAATATTAAATATATACTAAACTATGTATTAATATTTTAATCATGTAACCAATAAAAGTCCAAAATATGTGACTCTATTCATGTAACAAACTACGTATCCTTATTTCTAGTTTTTATAAATAATTAATATACCTTGATGATTAATATGCTGCCTATGGGCCAGCCCAATTGGTGACGGCCCTAGGTACAAGGGCGTCCATGGTTGTTTTCTGTCACCGGAAGTATCACATCGGAGAGACTGGGGCTTCAGCTCATCCACCCCTCCGTGGCTCTGCCATTGGAGTTCAGCCCACGTGTAGCCCATGGGCTGACCCAACAAAACTCACGGGTGAATATTTTAGGCCCGAAACGTAGCCCGGGTCTAGTCCGGCCCGCTGGCCCGCGGGCCAGCCCTACCCATTGACAGCCCTATTGGCATCCCAGATGAGAACCAAGTACCTCTTTAACCCTTGGGATATATATCCAGCTTTCTGGAGATAGCATTAATAATTGGCATGTATTAGAACTCGTAGTTCTCGTAATCACGTATGCCAAAAAAAAAAGTAATCACGTATGCCACAAGTCTACGATCCATCCGAATGTAGCTGTCTCATTCTCCTTCACATTTTTTTTTTTAACAACCAGTTTACTAGATACTAAAACCTGCTTACAATATTACAGTAGACACAAAAACTGCAACATAATATGAAAGTCCTAAAAAGATTTGACAAGAACCAAAGATAGAGTTTGAAATCCCGACCAAACCACTCGAGCGAAACCACTAAAATAGAACGATCAACATGACATCGTGTATAAATAGTTAAGAAGTAAAATTTTAAAACTCTGAGAGTTTGACATCTACAAAGAGATTGGATGATCATACCATATAGGTATGAAATATGCCCAAACTAACGACCTCCTAATTAACAAAGTGGTTAAAGAGTGGAATAGAAAAGACAATGAGACACTTAAGAAAAACACGACTAAGACAAGACAATAAATGGTAACTAAAATATTTTTCATATTACTAAATATTATAAGAGATATGATCTCCCTGAGTTGGGTCAACCAGCATCTTTCTCTTGTCCATTAGCACATTCCCTTCTTGAGTCATCTCTTACATTTCTCTCCATTCACATGCCCACACATGACATGACACAAGCTCCTGCTGTTCATTTGAATTAAGGTGTGGTCATTGACCAACAAGTATATACACAGCATGCATTAAGATTGAGACGGAATATTCGTTGTTTAGCTTGGGTTCAGAAAGTGGGTGTTGATGTTACGTGAACCTGACTAGGCGGCTGGAAACCCGTGTGTTCTTGCGACTATTTTAAGGTAGTGAGGGTATTATTGCAGCATAATAAATTAAAATCGAAAGTTTTCGAGCGAGTTATATTTTTTTCCGATGGCACAAAATAAAATTCGTTCACAAAGAGTTAGCTCCTATTCACTCACTTCGGTCTATTCTTTTCAAGATAGATGGGGTCAGACGGGATAAAGTCGGTTGGGCTCAAACCGACCCGGGTCAGCTGGGTCGTGACTCGGGTCGGGTCAAGGTCTGTCAGGGTCACAATAAAAAATTAAAAATTAAAAAATTAAAAAATCTATCCGATTAAGGTCACAGAGTCGAAATCGAGTCCACCCTCCGACTCAAAAATTGATCAAGTCAGACCAGAGTCACTTCTACGATTCTTTCTATTGATTCAAGTCACAACCAGTAATAGAAGCTCAATAGGATTTAGATTTTTAGCTTTGGTCTTTCTGACCTTGCACGAAATTGAGGGCGACTGAAAAAAAAAATGCCCTTGCTTCTGACACGGGCAATGAACCTTTCTTGGCAACCAGGTTGGGGGCAATCATAAATCAATTAATAAAGACATTGCTAACAGCATTATTTGAATAGAACAATCTTAATGCATGCTGTGTATATATACTCGTTGGTCAATGACCACACCTTAATTCAAATGAACAGCAGGAGCTTGTGTGTCATGTCATGTGTGGGCATGTGAATGGAGAGAAATGTAAGAGAAGACCCAAGAAGGGAATGTGCTAATGGACAAGAGAAAGATGCTGGTTGACCCAACTTAGAGAGATATATCATATCTCTATATCTCTTATAATATTTAGTAATATGAAAAACATTTTAAGTTATTAAAATGCTTAGCTTGCCGCTTGAGTAATGTGGAGGAGAACGAGACAGCTACACTCGGATGGATCGTAGACTTGTGGTTGTATACATACGTGATTACTTCTGAGAACTACGAGTTCTGATACACATGTCAATTATTAATGCTATCTCCAGAAAGCTGGATATATATCCAAGGGTTAAAGAGGTACTAATTGGTTCTGATCTGGGATGCAAAGTAACCAATACACTCCATGTGTCTCGAAACCCATTTATCAGGTTAAATAAATAAATTTAAACAAAAATTACAAGAATTGACTATTAATCAATTTATCTTGAATAGACTTTTACTCAACTCGATAAGTTCGCAAATAACTTGATTAACTATTGATTGAATATTTATTTAAACAATTAAATTAGGAGTATTAGTAATCATTTGGTGTCACTTAAATATAAGAAAATAAGTTGATGAACAATTTGATTTAAGTTTAAAGTTACGGAACCCTTTTTGAATTAGTTAAAATTTGAGTTTACCTAATATATATCTTTCACAGAATTCGAGTTTAATGTATGTGTGGATTGAACTAGAGTTGAGTTACTATTTGAGTTCTACTATGAATCAGTCGATATTAAATAATTAATCAAATTTGAACTGTGGTTGAGCCTCTATTTAAGAGTTCGATCTTGATCTTGAACTCACTACAAGAAATCGGACTTTTACCCACTAAAACACTCCCCGTAGGTAAGGTTTGGTGGGTATAAATAACTTTTACTTACTCCCTATACCTACTAAAATTGATGTCGTAGGTAAATTTATCATTGCCTACAAAATACCTACGGAAAACGCTTCGTAGGGAAATAATATATCCACAGATTCCATCCGAACCGTCCATTATATTTAATCCAATGGCCTAGATTTAATCGATTTTGCCCTTATCTCCACCGTCCATTGACAACACATGGATGGACCCGATCGACCCTCCCGATTGAAGCGGACGGGTTAAACCCTCCCGTTGGACACTCTCCCTCCTCATCGCGCTCAGCCCCAAATCGAGCGTCCGCGAACCCTTCTGCTCCTCCGACGACGCGGCACCTTCGGTTCCTCCTCCTCCGACGGCAACGCCTAGGGCTTCCGCCCTTACGTCGTCCCCTTCTGCTCCAAGGTTCGACTCCCGCAAGAAGCTCTCGAAGCTGTCTCCGTGAGAAGCCCCCGAAGGTGAGTCCCCGTCTCGTCTCCTTTTCCTATGCGCGAGAAAGCTCCGTCTGTACAAACCCTCAGTCTGTACAAACCGCGTGAAAGCTTCTTCCTCTTTGCAAAGGACGTTTTACAGATCCTGAGCTTGTTCTACGTAATCGTCTGTACAAACCCTCAGTCGTCAGCATGTAGTTTGCTTAGTCGTTCATGGACCATCCCCCCTCGAGGTCGATTTTGCATGTCCCGTAGTTTCTTTTTGACTTTGGAATGCCATCTTTGCACTTACGAATGAGCCCTATGTTTATTTCTGACATGTCTCGAATTTCATTTGTAATATTCATAAGTCTTAATTTGTGTGTTGTTGGCAGGTTCTACCGCAGATTGTCTGTTGTTTGCCTTGTTTGGCGTATTGCTTTCTTGTTGAAGACATATTCTGGTAAGACTTTGCTTGATGTACGTGACTTTAATATCTTGCTGTATGAACTATGTAACTAATATGTTTCCATTCTAATAGATCAGTACATAAGCGTGATCAGCAAGGATTTATAAGTGTCAACAAATATTTTCTAGCACAAAATGAGGTAATACATATGTTTTACAGCGATGGATGTTCATGAGAACTAGTGTCTGATTGTGTAATTAATGTTTGTATGTTTCTTTATAGTGATATGGATTGGAGTTGGATGGATTTACCGAAAAATGTGGTTGGTTACTATGATGGTGTTGATAACTTTCTCAATTTTGCATTTGCAAACTTACCACCAACTCATCAGATTAGATGTCCATGTGTGAAATGTACATGTTTGAATAAATGTAAAAAAGAGATGGTTAGACAACACTTGTACATTGATGGTGTTATAAAATACAAACATTTCTGGAAATTTTATGGTGAAAGACTAGGTCATGTTAAGTTGGAAGAAAGCCAACATGATTCAAATATGCATGACATGTTAGCTGATGTTTTTCCTATGTGTAGTGATGAAAGAACAAATGATAAAGATTCTGAAAGTTTTTTTGCATTGTTAAACGATCTCAACCAACCGATTTATCCTGGATGCAAAAAGTTCAGCAAACTTTCATTTCTCATTCGGTTGATTAATATTAAATGCATGGATGGAATGAGCAATAAGCATTTCAATATTTTGTTGAAGTTACTGATTGATGTTCTCCCTGATGGGTCATCAATACCGTCCAGCTTTTATGAGATTAAGAAGATACTTGATAAGTTGAGGTATGGATATAACAAGATAGATGCGTGTCCGAACAATTGTATTTTATATTGGAAAGAAAATGAGAAGTATGAATGTTATCCATATTGTGAAGAATCACGGTGGAAGTCTTGTAAGTCTAGTAAAGGTGTAAAGAAGAAAAGAGTGCCTCAAAAAATTTTGCGTCATTTTCCACTCATTCCACGGTTAAAGAGACTGTTTACATGCTCAAAGACTTCTGTCAACATGAGATGGCATGAAGAGGAGCGTGAAGAGGATGGTATGCTAAGACATCCTGCTGATTCTCCATGTTGGAAAACATTAAATAGCATTGATGATTTCGGGTTAGAAACTCGGAATGTACGCCTTGGATTAGCCAGTGATGGGTTTAACCCATTTGGAAACATGAACGTCACTCACAGTACATGGCCAGTGTTAGTTGTACCTTATAACCTACCGCCTTGGGAGTGCAAGAAGAGTACGAATATTTTGCTTTGCCTTCTTATTTCTGGTCCAAAAGGTCCCGGTAACAATTTTGATGTTTTCTTGCAACCACTCATAGAGGAACTTGAGATTCTCTGGCACGGTGTTGATACCTATGATGCCGCTAAAGGTGAGGTATTCCATCTACGTGCAGCACTATTGTGGACTATTAACGATCTTCCAGATATGCCTACATGTCAGGTTGGAGTACAAAAGGTCGATTAGCTTGTCCTAATTGCAATAAAGACACGTGTTCAACTTGGTTAGAGTGTAGTGGTAAATTTTGTTATACTGGTCATCGGAGATGGCTGGAAAACAACCATAAATTCTGAAAGATGAGTAAGCAATTTGATGGTCATGAAGAATGGGGTGAAAAGCCATTGATGTTGTCTGGAGATGAAATCCTACGTCAATTAGGATATTTTAATTCACGTGTTGCAAAAGGAGACACGAAGAAGATACGTAAGAGGAAGAGACGAGTTAAGAAGGGGGACAATACCAAGTATCTAGGTTGGAGGAAAGTAAGTATTTTCTATAGGCTACCTTATTGGAAATCTTTGTTGCTCCGACACAACTTAGATGTGATGCATATAGAGAAGAACGTATGTGAGAGTATACTAGGCACCCTTCTATCGATTGAAGGAAAGAATAAAGATGGCTTGAAAGCCCGTCAAGACTTACAGAAGTTGGGAATAAGAGAATGCCTTCATCCACAAGAAATTGGGTCAAGTAAAATATTGCTTCCACCAGCACAATTCACATGTAGTAAGAAAGAAAAGGAAAAAATTTTCAAGTTCTTTCAATCCGTGAAGGTTCCTGATGGATACTCCTCTAACATTGCAAGGCGATTTCTCAACAAAGGTAACAAGTTATGGGGGCTGAAGACACATGACTACCATGTGATTATGCAACAATTACTTCTAATTGTTGTTAGAGCACTCCCAAATCTTCATGTATCTTCATCATTAAGTGACATTGGTCACTTCTTCTTAAACATATGTTCCAAAGTTGCTTCCACCGAAGACTTTTACCAACAAGGCCTACATGTCTCAAGGGTATTATGTCAACTAGAGATGATATTTCCTCCGTGTTTCTTTGATATAATGGTACACTTAATCATTCATTTAGCAGATGAGGCTAGGATTGCTGGGGCAGTTCATTATAGATGGATGTACCCATTTGAGAGGTATCACATTCACTTCTATATGTAAATTTTCCCTTTAAGATAGACCGATATTCATTGATGATATTTTGGAAGGTATCTGGGCAGATTAAAGTCTTATGTGAGAAATAGGACTTATCCAGAAGGGTCAATTGCTGAAGGTTATATTGTTGCTGAGACAATTACATTTTCAGCTCGATATCTTGACGATGATGTGGAAACATGGTTAAATAAGACTCATCGACAAGTAGGACCTTGGATGGGAAGTTTTCATGGAGACTTGTCGGCCGTGTGGGATAAGTACAATTGGCAAACTACAAAATCATGAGCTGGAAGAAATACATAAATTTATCATATTCAATTGTACATCACTCAACAAATTTATCAGGTAAGCTTTCGTCAATTGAAACTTTTCATTCACTATATGAAATATGAATATTGCAGGGATCACATTGCTGAAGTTCAAGAAATGTCACCTGGAGTGCACATGGATGAAGTGGAACGCATTCATACATCCACATTTACCAAATGGCTGAAACATAAGGCAATTATCCTTGATTCTTATAATTATATTTTCAAACGATTCTATGATCATATGATGTCATGATTTTTTTGGTTTGTTAATTCTTCTCAGGTGCATAAGTTGCAAGAGTTTACTAAGGGAGAGATATATCTCCTTATCTAATTTCGATTAAAGATTTCCCTAGTGACGTGGTCAAGAAGTATGATGCATGCATTGTTAATGGTAGTAGGTTTCACACTAGAAGCCTTGAACAAAGACGAGTTACTCAAAACTCAGGTGTTATGTTGAAAGCAACTACCCCTTCATTTACTAAAAATGTTGAAGAGAATGTTACTTACTATGGTGTCCTTGATGAGATTCTAGAAGTCAACTACGATGGACACATGAGGGTAGTATTATTTAAGTGTGATTGGGTAGATGTGCAACGAGGGGTGAAACATGATAGACCTCTTACAATAGTGAATCCATCAAGTAAATTAAGAACAACTGAACCTTACATCTTAGCATCTCAAGCAGAGCAAGTTTGGTTTGTTGAGGATCCTAGGAACATTGGTTGGTTTGTGGTTCGCAAGACAACCCCACGTGATTTTTACAACTTATCGGAATCTACTTGTGAAGAACATGCTGAATTCCAAGATATACAGCCAATGTGTCATTACCAAACATCAAGCATCCAGCATGATGATGAAAATGAGGAGATAATGGTCCATAGATTTGATATAGATGGTATTGAAGTGTAATGTAAGTCATTCTTTACTATGTATGTTTCATATTGTTTATTTCCAACATAAATGGATGCAGGGATATATGTATGTACTCACCAAATTTCTGCATTTTGTTGCCATCATCATTTAATCATTGTTAGTGTCCAAAAAAAATCATGTTTAGATTATTTCTGGTGGCATAAGTAATGTCAGTAAGAAGATAAATATATTTTTATTCATGTTTAGATTTAGAGCTAACTTTTGATGGCTTAGCTTATTATTATTAGAATAAGCCCAACAGAAGGGGAGGGGGGCTTTGCATGGGCCAAGTGCCGATGATGACAAGATAAGCCCAACAGAAGGCCTCCTCTTCCAAAACATCTTGAATTCCTTCTATTCTTGATATGTTCTAGAATGTGGAATTTTTACTTTTTTCAGGTTGATTGTCCCTTTGAGTTTAAGAACTTTGCACTTTCAGAATTATTTTTTAATTCATATTCCTTTTAGTTCTGTAAAAGAGAGGGGGTCTTGCTTCTTCTCTACTGCCGGCCACCATGGGGTTTGCATCATTAAGGTTTTATATTTTTACCACCATATCATTGAGGCAGCCTTTGCTTAAAGAGACATCTGGGTAAAAGTGACCACACAACCATGACCATTTATTTAAGTGAAACAATATATTTTAACTCTCTATTTTTTTGACAAATAATACCTACCTCATTCATACTACTAAAACCAAGTGAGGCAAGATAGTCTAAAGTTTGTATGGAGAAGTAAAATATTGCATGGGCAAATTTTTTTCTCTACCCAAACTTGCTTCAGAAAAAGTTTGCAAGGAGAAGAAAAAGATTGCTTAAAGTTAGGCAGTACTTCCCTTTGTGGAGATACTTCATCAAGTTCCATATACTGCGTACATATTATGAAACAGGTATACCTCAAAATTTCTTGTGAAATTTGAAATGTACTACATACACATTATGGTTAAAAGTTTCTCTTCTTCTGATTTATTGTACTGCTCAATGTACTGCTATCATCTAAATGTTTGGAATTTGTGACTGACGCACTCAACATTTGAGGTATCTTCTGTATAGTTATCTCTTTAGTTGGAAGATATTTGTTACTTATAATTTTTTTCTAAGAAACAGGACTTGCAAAGAGCTTTGACGGGGTATATGAATATATGATATAAGGGTGGAGTGAATGAGCGAAGGGCCATGTTGGCCTGATTTGGTAGGATTTGATGAATAATGACAATGGTAGTTGGAATTTCTACTGATGCATTGCCTTGTACGTGCTGCATAATAGCATCTTTCAGTGATTTGTATGCATTTTATATAATCCAACTCAAATAATAGCATCTTTCAGTGAATTGTCTTAATTTGCAGGTTTATCCAGAATATTAATAGTTTCTAACCACCAATTTCTTTTTGTAGGTTGGTTTTTCTATCTCTTACCTGCCACTTTGGGACCTGCCTCTCGGTTGAAAATGGTTTTGATGGAATGACATAGACATTTGGCTATCAGAATTGTCTTAATGTGCCGGATGAACTCTTCATTTTTATTTTCCATTTTACACTGGTCACCTCCTTATTTTAGAAACATAATGCTACCTTTATTAGTTGAGCTTTTCTGTCGTTTTTAGTGAACTTGTTCTGACTTTATCAGTGGACCTTACATAATGTTTGTTATGTAATCTCTTTGCCTCCACTTTATCGGTGGATCAAAACCATCAGTTTTTTTCTACCCATTTGTTTTATTATGCAAACAGGGGAAAGAAGATCATGGAAAATCTATCTTACAAGTCGGAATGTGCAAGCTCAAAGGAGAAAGGCTTGTGGGGGCCTGGAAGCTCAGATGTTAACACTCTCCCCAAAAAAATAAAGCACATTGCAGAAATCTATGATCTTCCAAAGTCGGTGAAGAAGAAGATGGATTCCGATCTTTTTCAGAACTTTATGGAGTACATAATCTTCCTGAATATTTCCTTAAATTTAAGTCCTATTATTGTTATTGCTTACAAGAAACCATCCTGCGTAAAGCAATCAAAGTTCACTTTTACACATGGAACATTTTTAGGTGAAGAGAGTTGTTTCTCACATGTTTTTTTTTTCTGCAGAGGAGGTTCTTGTCACATTTTGGAGGGGCTATATGTTTCCATTGAGTGGCTACTTTCTGATGTATTTATGAGAAAAAATACATCGGGGTTGTATAGTCATCTAGAAAACCATTTGTTTAACTATTTTTTCTGGTCTTTATTTGCATTGACGCTTATTAATCATTTCTTTTAATTTTGGACAGATTTTAGGAAGGGTTGGATTTACTGCACTTATTTCTTAGCACATTTTCTAAATTTTTATCCATTTCCCTTTTTCAGCCATATGTGGGTCCAACTACGCTTGACCCATAGCACTAATGCAGCAATAGTAGATTGTCTTTTATTTTCTATGTACCTTAATGGCAGCCGTAGGATTATAGAGACAGTAAGGGATAAAGAGGTGTTCGCAAAGACTTATGTCATTATTCCCATTGTTGATGGGTATGTACATGATAGTAGATGTCAAGTTGATGTATTTTCATTTCTTACTTACTAATGAGAAGTATATTTCCAGGGGACATTGGAGATTGCTCTTGCTATGTAATCTTGCTAATTCTTTTACGTCTGACTTTGGCCCTTGTATGATTCTATTTGATTCTCTCATCTTGACTGAGCCACACAAGCAAGAGCCTGTCATAAGAAGGTAAAAGTTCAAACACTTTATATTTTGTGTTTGCTTTTCAAGTAAAAATATGTGGTGACAACACTATTCTTTATTTTAGATTCTTGAAGGATTTGTACCAATCAGAGGGGAAGATGGTAAAAAAGAAGAGCCTTGCCTCTATCCCCTTTTATATACCCAATGTACTACTTGAAAGGGCATTGATTTATCTATTTTACCTCGTTTCTCATTTCTTAAGTGCATTGACATTTGTATCTTTTAGGTACCCCAACAACGAGATGACTTAGAGTGTGGATTTTTCGTATTATACTATTCATATCTCTTTTTAAAGAATGCTCCGGATACATTCTCTCATTCAGAATATCCATACTTTGTACGGATATTTAACTCATAAGTTTGTCCGATTTTCAATCTTATATTCAGCCATATTCATGGATTGCTAATTTGCGTAATTTCTTGTAGATTTCCAAAGACTGGTTTGGGTATGCTGAGATGGACACATTTATCAACAAAGTCATTGCCTATGCTCAACAGGGAGATATGTTTATCTCCTCACCTGATGCTTCAATATCCTCTTCGACAAAATCAAGAGAATCAAATGGAAATGCCCTTAAAAAGGAAGGTATTTCGGAAGATGTTCTTGATGCAGGTGATGTTCGGGTGAAGAGATCACGGGGCCGCACATATTGTCAGGATGTGCTAGCATTGGAGGATGGCAAAGTCATTTCTGTGGAGTGGAATGAGTTTGGGCAACCTATTGGAAATGGTGGAAGGTCATTAAGAACCTTCTTGGGAACAATTGCAAGGAATAGTGAAAAATGCCCCATAAACATTGCATCATGGGATAAGATGCCTGAGCAGAATATTGCCGATATTTGGGGTTTTATCAAGGTGAAGTTGGTCTTTTTCATGTCTTACACTTCGATGTTATACTTTGTTAAGTCATTAATTTGATGTTTACTTCCTCTATTTTTGCAGAGGAAGTATGATATGGATGATGGAAATGAACTACAACGACTATTTATTACTAAAGATCTTTCTCAGAAGTGGAAATATCATAAATACTGCCTGAGAAAGAAATACATAGATGGACAGGAGCCACCTCAAGGTCTACATATTTCTTCTGAGATGTGGGAGGCAGCAAAGACCACATGGTGTTCTGCTGAATTCAAGGTGATTTATTTTAAGATATTTTCACTGATGATTCAATAAATAGCCTAATTGTAAATGTTTAACTTTATAGAAAAGAAGTGAGGTTAACCAAAAGAACAAAGGACTACAAAAGATTTTCCATTGTGCTGGTAGTAAATCTTTCGCAGATATCAGGAAATAGGAGGTTAATGTCTCTTATCTTATCACCATGTTATAATAACAATCTTTCGGTCTAACTCTTCCGGCCTAATTGTTATGCTCGTATGTGTAAAATATCAGGCTGCTAAAACCGGTGGCAATGTGGATAGAATGGATATTTTTATTATAACACATATGAGGAAAGATGGAAAGGCAGTTAATGAAGAATGTGCCCTTGCAATAGTAAGTATATAGTGATTTCATTCTATTCTGTTATGCTTGCCATCATATATCTTCTTTAAATACATTTATGTTCTATGTAGGGGAAACTTAAAGCCTACAAAGAATCTCAACCATCTACTAGTTCAGTTCCATTGGCATCAAAATGTGATGTATTCACCAAAGTCCTCGGAGGGGACAAAAAGGGGAGAGTTAGGGGTATTGGCACTGCACCCTCACCTCACCATCTTTGGAAAGATAAAGCTGAAACTTCACAATCTGAAAACAAAAAGTTATATGAACGTCTACAATGTTTAGAATCCAAAGTTGCTAAGCTTGAGGCAAAGCCCCAAGAGGTAGATAAATTTTCTCATCGCTGATATTGATGTACATTACATATAAAATTTTGTTTTCTTTTGAATCTTTTACAGTCTGGAATGCGTTCTTCGGCCGCAAGCAAGTTGTCAACGTCAGCTGAAGATAAGGTATTTATTCCATTTATGCTTAACTGTCAACTTGCCAAAATTAAATTGACAGCAACATCTCTAATTAGGATAAACTTACTTTGCCTTCCAAATTTCTGGTTTGGGATTTTAAACATTGGGGATTTGACTTTTTTTCTGATTGGTCTGAACTTGATGGAACACCTCTCTCTATGTATTACTTAAGGTATGCTCATGTGTCCAGGTTTCGAATCTGGTTGTCTCTTTGAATAGACACTGGGATCCTAGCCTTTTGGGATCTGTTCTGGACAGATCTTTGACCCTGAGATATTTGTCTGTAAGATGAGTAGGAAAATTTCATATCTAAATAGTGGTATTTTGGGTGTCTGTATAGAGGTCCGAACATGTGCGGATTAGGAGGAGTTCATATGGCCTATCTAAATATTATCGAACCTGATTGCTTAGGTGATTTGGCACCCAGGTGTTTTGGCCAGAGTCTTGGCTAGGAGAGGGCTCCGACAGGATGAGCTGATGAGGTGAGGTATCAATTTCATTCTTGTGTCTTGGTTGCATAATAATTTATATATATATTTTTATGATAAAGAATACATTAAAGTAAAATTTAAGATAACTAAGGACATGGTTTTATAGTGTTTGGTGGAATATGATAGCAAAAATAGTGGTGATCATGAAAAACTATAAACGGTGGGGGCCAGAAGAGGAAAACAAAAGATCTTACTTAATTTTTGTCCAAGAAGGAATATTCTAAAAAAATCTTGTAAAAATGGCCAAACACTTGTTTAAAATTCAAATTGTCATACAACCAAATTACTCCCCCCCCCACACACACACAAAATTTCATAGTGACACCCCTCTTTGTTTTCTAGGAAAATACAGCAGGAAGCAATTATGGCCAACTTTTAATCAGGACCACCTACCCAACTTGCTGCTTCTTGGTTGAGCCAAGTGACTCCCTCTCTCACCCTTAACATGTATTGGGTGAAAAAGGAATGCTAGCTACTCCTCCAAAGGGTAACAGGACACAGTTTAGAATTGATAGAATGTGCTCCCCACTTTTTCCCATCCTTTTCACAAGGACAGGCACATGCCCTTGTGGTTTGTAGGGAGAGTGGACAAGGATCTTCCTCTATTGAAAATTGTGGTGCTCTGGTCCCACTAGGGGGGGTCCCAATGGGGGGGGGGGTGACACCATTGTTATGTCAAGTAACTTGACTTGATCAGGATGTTTCTTTTTGACTCATGAGTTGTGTAGTAGCACACTCCTTGATCAACTTGTTTTATGAATGTGGTGGTCTCATGGGTACCAAGATTACAAGTACGGTAATAAGAAAATAATTCACTACCTTGCTTTTCAATGTTGGTATGCTACCAACTCTCTCTTGATAGAAGATTGACAGCTGACGCATGAGTTGATTGTACATGTCTGTAAAGGAACCACCATCACTGAGGTGAAGGTGAACTCATGTAAACAAAATTGAGGACCTCGGGAAGGAAACGTCCAACCCTTAAATTTTTAATTTAGCTTAAACTTAATTTAGATTTACTCAGCTGTAATCTAAATCTCAAAGAAGTGTGATTGCCTATTATCTCTTAAATTTTTAATTTAGCTGAAAGGTCCATGAATTCGTAAGACTAGTATTTGTTGATCTGATTTTCTGAAGTCTGGAAGTTACTATAGGCAGTCATTGGGTATAAATATTACATAAATTTTTGAGATATCTCATCTAAAGCTCTTTGTTACCGGATCTTTCAGAGCCTTGTTGCCTTATGGTCTCTAGATGTTGTTAAGACACCTTAGAACTCAATTTAAGAAGGTATTCGGGTGATATCTGTCTTTTTTGATGTGGCAATGCTTTAGTGCCTGCAGACGGTATTTCTTATGTTGGTGAGATAGCTTATTTCCACCTTGATTCTTGTGTAACTGGATGGTGGAGATCCTGGTTTGTTAGTTTCAATGGGCACTAGTTGTTTATTGAGAGATATTTGTCTTGCTCTAATTAGTATTATTTTGATCATCATCTCCGTGGTAAGATTTTAAGTGAACATTCAAACAGAACATGTGCTTAATCACAATAAGAACAAATCATTTTCTTTGCATCATGTAAGTTTGATGCGCATACTTTTTTTCTGCTCCCGTCTGGCGGAGCTATCATTCTTAATCAAAAGCTTAGGTGAGAATATCAGCATGTTTCATCTTCTAAATTTAGTATCTTGGACTGCCCATTTCTGGATGTGAGGACATGGTTACCCCTCGCATAGTACAGATGAAGGGAACATACTTTATGGATGTGTTTACATAGTTTTGTTGATTAAATCATTTGATCATACCTTTACAGGAGTTACAGTCCTCGTTATCGATCACGATCACCAAACCCCTAATCAATTCTATTAAATACTGGGAGATGATTTTGAAATCAGATGGCCTACACCTCTGATTGTTTATGTACTGTCCTGAATGATGCAATGCTTCATTTTTTTAACTGCATTATAATATACAAAAAGACTACATGATTTCCTACTATCAGTTGCAGGGAAGGGAAAGGAAGGTCAAGTTGCGAGATCTTGAAGGACAATATGTGGCAGATGGTTTTCTCATCAGTGATGACCCAGTAAAGACTGTAATGGGGAGATTATTGGGTAATGTCTACTATGAAATATCTGTCACATTTGTTAACAAGCCCGATACCCCTCTTGTTGTGAAGGATGATCATAGAAGAAGAATGAAAGATACCATAGGAAGCCACATAGTATGGTTGAGAGATTATGTAAGTAATTTACTTTACATCTTTAAATTAGTTATAATCATTGGATGTTATGTTTTTTAATTAAATCTTATCTTCCAATTGCAGGTGGTTATAGAAGATAAATGAATGAAGATTCTATCTAGATGGGTTGAACTAACTTCTTTTCATCTTCTCGTTGGGTTGTCCAATTACTTGTGGGGGGATCTTTTCTTGTTGTGGGAAATAGATGATATGTTCATTGTGGTTGTGGCTGCAAGCCTAGAACAATTGAAAACTTTGTATATTTAACATCTTTTTCACTATGTACTGTGTGTTAGTTGTAAAGTGTTTTATGTTACCTTGTCATACTTTATGTTTCTGGACAAAGTGTAATTTAATGTTTAATGAATGTTTGCCTTGAATTGGTTGCACCGACAGATTTGAGAGTTACTTATGTAATGGTGTGGATGCCTTGAATTGGATGATTCCAAGAATTGCGAATGTATTGTTGATTGTATGGGCTGGGTAACTGGTTGTGCCCAAACTGTAAATGAAAGAGACGGAATCAAGAATTGTGAATGTATTGTTGATTGTATGGCTGGGTAAATGGTGGTGCCCAAACTGTAAATGAAAGAGACGTTGTAATGTAAATATTTACCTACGATTAAACATACGTAGGTAAATGTATCTCGTGATATATACGCAATACTTTTTTCAGGTATGTAACATTTACCTACGGGAGCCCCGTAGGTATAAATCAGGCATGGGGAGACAATTTTATTCGTATGCTTTATATGTGCCTACGGGTCGGTTCGTTGGTAAAAGTCGGTACTATACCTACGGGATATATCCCGTAGGTAATACATTTCCCTACTTGTACTAGGCCTACGGACCCCGCTACGGGATAGTCCGTAGGTAAATCTATTTGCTTACGGGAAAATGGCATATACCTACGATTTTTATCGTAGGTAAAAATCGATTTTCTTGTAGTGACTCGTGTAAAATAAATGAGTTGAACTCAAATGGTATAATATTACTTGGCCAAAGCTGGCTTATTTGCAACTCTAGTTGTGATACAATCTTTATGTATTTTTTTGTAATAATAATAACTTTAAGATAAATAAAATATAAAACTATCATATTTGGTGAGAAAACTATATCATACAAGGTGTGAGCCACACACATCGAAAGGAGTGGGGAGCCGGATAGAGAAAGAAAGTTTCTCCTCCTTTGATTTAGCTAGAAACATTTCGATAAAAGTATGTTCTAATCACCATGATCAAACACATTCTTAACTTGCTTTATTATAAAACAGATTTCTGTAAATAAATTATCTTTTATGTTGCAACCAAACATTCTATATATTATTAAATGATTATTTATCTAATGTTAAAAGTATATTCCAGGGTGTGCAGTTCAGAAGGAGACACTGTTTGATTTTTAAAATGTATTGCTGGTTCTGATTAACTCTTCGAAGGCTAATTAATCTTATATGATATGCAAGATATGTAATACTGTTTGGATATATAACATTGACCAACTACGTACTTTTGATAATATCATGATATCAGTTTTGATGTTAATTAATGGGTACAACATTAATATAAAGATTAATAGTTATTATTTTTAATGTTCCCAACGACTATGTTGTAAATGACATTACAAATTAGTCATCACCAAAATATCAAAATCCGTCACCAATATATATTGGCCACGGCTTAACCACTATTGCCAAGCCGTCACAAATAAATCTATCAATGATAGTATATGTGATAACTTCAACCTAACACATCCATAAAAAATTTTGCATGTAGCATGATCATTCAACCAGGTTTTCCAACATCATTTGAATAGTGCCCCATATACATAGGTTCATTATTCTTTATTCTACAGATGCTCCACTGGCACACCATACACCATTGAGATTGATACGAGCAAAATTCTTACATGAGAACCTTGAAGTATTCACAAACTTTGGCTAGACAAATAAAGACCTTTGAGATTTATTGTAAGTGGATCAATAATACTCCCTAGATCTCCCCTGTTCGTAAGATGATGTCCATAGGCTTCCAGTGGTTATGACATGTCCATAGGCTTCCTCCCTAGTAGATGTTATCAGAGAATCACCCCATAATTTTGTAAACATCAGTCTTGACCAAACGATGCCTCGTCAAAGCATATTCGGGTGCCACCTAACTGTACAAGTAGAAGCATCATGCATGTTAGCTAGCACATTAAAAGTGTAAGGAAATGAACCAATACATTATGTATGATGTATATGTACATATATACAAAAATAGGAGAAGCAGATAAAAAAACCTCGAATCTTGGATGTAGTTATATGTGCCTTCTCCACCTGTTTCATATTTAGGTGCCCCCTCTTCTAACTATGTATCGATTATCATCTGCACAGTAGACACTAAAGAGTACGACAAATAAGCATCTAGAAATTAATAGTAAAATAAATTACAGGTTGTATTCACATAAATTTACAATCCCCTGCCTGGTTGTACTTGAGCCACTTTTCCTCTTTACATGCATCAAGCCATTTGTCAATTCTATCTATTATGTCTTTCTTGCTTAGAGACTTCTTTAGCCCATTATTTGCCCTTCAATATATGCCAGAAATTCAGAAGGATCAACAATAGCAGCAGATAAAATCAAGGACAAATGCAAAAGGAGTGCAGAAAAACCGGAATATATCAAAGCAATGGATTTCTTAGGGGCAGTGCTATTGTCTAGTTATTAAATGTGTGCCCAACTGTACATTTATTCTAGTTTTGCTATCTACCACAAAGCAAGTTCTTTCATTCCACTGGCTTTCAGTTTGGTCAATATTTCAAATTCACTTGAATTCTACCAGCAAACACTCAAAAACAGTAAGAAATAGAAATAGGTAAGGTCTCATTTTCTGAGTGAACTAAAACTGAACTATGATGAACCATCTTATCATCAGGGTACCAACTACAATTCTGTTTATGTTCTCTATTCTTAGTTCTTCTTGTTCTTTTTGCTACTCATCCCCTTTATCACAGTGGGGTAGGCTGTGCCATTGATCCTACTTTGCAATAGACAAGGAAGGTAAGCAAGGCATGTGCATCGTTCAGCTTTGAGATCAATTAGATCATTTTCTTGTAATAGAAGTAGACAGAACAGTGATACACAATTTAAGTAATTCATAGAATTATCTATCATCTTACAAAATCTAAACTTAAAAATACAAAATTTTCTCACTTAACTCACCTTTTAATTTGTTTATGTTTTAAAAGTTTATAAAACTTAACTAAACCTAAGAAGAGACTTAAAACAAAGACAATCAAAAAGTGCTTCGTCCTCAATGTTCCAACTGGAATCTACTTCCTAGAGAAGGCTCACAACTAATCACGTCACAAGAATACAAAATGGCTTGTGCCTTGAAAACAATGCTCTCATCCTGCATAGTGCAGAAGAGCAAACATACAACCCATTCAAATTAATAACAGAAGATATTAATATGCGCAAATAGGCCAAAAATATTTGGCATTCTCAAATATAAATATGCAAATAAGAATGAAGTTTGCCAAAGCTGCCACTTCCATACCAGTTTATTTGCAAAAAATACAAGCATTTTTTTCTTGAAAGTGGATGTACCACAAGTCATTAAGTACCATAAAAGATGTAAAGTAATGGAAAGTCTAGAAACCAAAGGATTTGGCCAAACTAAACCATGCAAAAGATGTCATCTTGCATCAAGAAAGAAAACAAGTAATTAAATTCATGCATATTTGTAGGTCAAAGAATATCCAACGCAAAATCTTTATGCATCATACCTTCATTCTAAAGAGTAAGTGCATTGTAATGGTTGTAGTTGATTTTCATCTTAAATTACTTTTCATATGGTATTTCCTAATAATTTACGACATGAATCTTATTGTCATTGATGTATTATGCATAGTTCACCTGGTCAGGATCTAGGTTGCGACCCAGGCTTGACCCGGTCGGGTTTGCACACGACTGGCTTTATTGCAACCAGATCAGGTCGATCCTTCCAGCCATGTCATGGCCGGGGTGTCAATGGGCCAGCCCAGCCTGGTCCGCAGTCGGCCCAACCAAGGCCCTCTCCAATACATAATGGGTGACCCGGCTCGGCCCATTTTATGTTGTTGGTCCATCCTGGTCCAATCCATATAAAATATAGATTTGACCCAGCCCAACCCAACTCGACCAAATTTTCAAATTTATATATACATTATTTTTAAAAAAAATTATAATATCTCTTACCAAATGTTTGGTATGACATACAAAACTAAAACTAAGATTCTTTTTTGAAATATTAATATACATTAAGTTTGATATAAAAAACAAGAAACATGATTAAAATAACAATAGTAGATAGACAGTACACCTTCATAACTTTTTAATTTATGATAAAATATATAAATTTGACCTAGCGGCTTAATATTTCTAGTCTATGAGAAAAGATATATCATATTTTTAATTTTTTTAAACATCAAACCAACTGCTAAAAAATATTTTGAATATAGAAATAAAAATAGATACATGGATAGAAATATATAACTTAACACAAATAATTTAGATATCCAACCAAAATTCAAGCAAAATTAATATTTCATTATTTAAAAGTATTACCTTTTTTTATTTATCTGATAGTCTAGATACTCCAATGGCGAACAGTGCATGCAAAAAGTACCATGAAAATAAAATATAGCAGAGGTCTCGGTTGTGATCTAAAAGCCTTTTGCATGCCTTCTCGCGGACTAAGAGATGGCGACAAACAGGCATCACTTCTAAAAGCCTTTTGCACAATATTTTTTTTATATATTTTGGTGATATAGTCTATAAACGTAAAGATAAATTGATCATGTTTATTGAGATATGATCACAAAAAGAGTAGAGACATCATTCTGCTACAAAAATTACACTAAAAAAATCAGACATTACATCATAACGTGTTACCCCAAGTGGGCATTGGAAAACTCAAATATTACACAAAAATAATAATAATAAATGCAGCATGAGCCTCTCGGCACACAGCACTGCTCCCGTCTCAAAACATTCATAAAATAGAAAATTAAACATGTACACATCACCACAGAAAATGGTGCAACTGCTGTACGCTATTATTATCGATGAACTACCTCCTGGCATCTGATACAACCAAGTTTCTTCAGACGTCGACCCCAATCCTTTGGGCTACTTGGGCAGAGCAAATCAACATATTATTGCTGGGTTCAAAAGTCATTCGAATCAAACTAAATTGAATCAAATAAAATAAAATAAATTAAACATTTATGTCAAAATTAAGTTTATTAATAATATTTATGTATCTTTTTCATCTAAAAATAAATATTTTAAGAATTCGTATGGTACAACTAATAGTATATACAAATATAGATGTTGTATTTTGATAAAACATGACTTGAATAAAAAAATCATGTATAGACATATATATTATACCTTAGTAAAATATGGTTTAAACAAATCAAATAGATTGGTTTGAATTGGAAAAATATCCTCAAAATCCAAAACAAACAAACCATGAGCACACCTAAGTGCTTGTTTTATGTAAGGGATGCGAAGAGGACAAAAGAGATAGCAGGGCGTGCATGCAAGACTACCTCTTTGAAGGAGAGGACACCGCTTCCCCAAAGCCATGCATCGCAGCCCGCCCACATCCCTGGGTCCCCATACGTTGTTCCTGCGGTCGTCGCCAACATGGACAACATCCTTTGGATTCACACCCAACAGATTGCAGGCTTTCAAAAATATTGCGGAGTTTGGTTTCTCTGCTGCTACCTGATGCATGCAGTGAAATTTTTATTCATTACATTATACCAATTCCATGCCTAGAAGATATGATTCTCATTCAGAGAAACCGACTTATTTGGAGAGGCTAGGTTAGAATATTAAAACTAACACAGTATGTATCAATTTTGACCATAGTTGACACATCAGAGACAAATGCTATCCACTGTGTGAGTGCTCCAAAATAGTTGAATAAATGGTATTCACATTATGCTTTTCTATTCATGGATACCCAAAAACTAGGACATCTCGGTGACTAAGAAATAAGAAGCACAAATGTACATTGCTTACCTCAGCAGAATAGGCAATTGCATCAAACCAGTGATCACATTTCAGTGCCTACAGAAGGGGACGCAATCGTGTATCAAAATTTGACACAACGTTTTGATACAAGCTTTTCTGAGGGCCTTGAATACTTTCTCAGCATCAGGATCACAGAGGTGCCAAGCCTGAAGTATACTTGTGTCAGATTGAGAAATATGGTACAAGGGTAGAACAAATTTGTTGGAATTTGAAGTTGTGAGAGCTGTTACCTTCTCAGTCTTGTAATATTCATAGAGCTCTTCAAACTATTGAGAATTAGAGCAGCGCGTGGAAGAACTGACTATGAACTGCCAAAAGGGTCTTCCATCATCCATGTATCTACAACACAAGGTACAAGAAAATATAAATCTTGGAAGGAAAGCATAAAGTCCAAATGTTCACGAAGACATCCAAAGATGCCATCTAAAACATCAATATTGTAAAAACTTTTCAGCTAAATTTTATTAGCCTTAAGGAGACAAACAAATGGTAGCCCAAACATAACGTGCATTTCTAGCTGAATCCATGTTAACCATTTGACCAACGGGGATGAAAACGAACAGATTATTCAATGAACTTCCAAGGAAATATTTGTTGTGAATACGGTAACTGATTACATAATATAACAAGTGATTCAGCCAGCAGTTAGAGATGTGACTTATGGCTTTACATTGATGTCATGTGCAAATTGTCGACTTGCTTGAAGGCTTCATTTAACAAAACAAATGGCACAGCGTTCCTTGCTTATT
Source organism: Cryptocoryne crispatula var. balansae (assembly GCA_036172225.1). Classification (NCBI taxonomy): domain Eukaryota; kingdom Viridiplantae; phylum Streptophyta; class Magnoliopsida; order Alismatales; family Araceae; genus Cryptocoryne; species Cryptocoryne crispatula. The sequence goes on from CM069934.1 coordinate 18,917,119, forward strand.
TCCTTTCCAGATGAATCAAATGTTCGATAAACTAAGATCATATATCCTTTTCCTTTACCTTTATGGGATTAAAAAAAAGGCTACATATAACAATCTGAAGAGTCATATGAGCACATTATGTTAGTTGTGATTCTGCAAAGTTTCACCAGGTAAAGATTACCCTTACAGGATTGGTCAGCCAAAGAAGCAAAAAGATTTTCTAACCCTTTTAATCTGTTTGTGACAGTAGACCCATCTATAGGAAAACAATCTTACACACTTTTTGGCTAGTGATTACATGTCTCCTAGCATCTACCTTCACTTGATCTCTATTATATTTCATCCAACTAATATATTATCTTCAATTTGTCCTAAACCTTACATGCACATATGCTTCAAATTTCCCTACATTTTTTGCCTCAAAGAATTGTCTTTTTTTTTCTTGGGACAATATGAAGGAGTTTGTTCACCGCTTGAAAACTGATTAAATCATGATCACATCTATCCTGGACATTATTCATCCACTAGATAGAAATTGTAATGCCTGCCATCTCTAAAAGATTCTTCATTGAAGAATGAGATACTAGAATGAACATCTACAGAGCTTATGCATATGCAGGTAGAATTCAAGAGAAGAGGCTTGCAAGAAAGACTCATGGTCCACTGCAGATGACATATAACATAAAAAGAAATATAGTATACCAACTCGCAGATAGTAAATGGATATCACCATGCAAACTGTAAACAGAGTTATTATATCTACTAAACTTCAGTCATGAATAGCTTCACAATGATGCTAAATGAGGAGGAACATTAAGCAGACAATCATGAACCTAAAAATCTCATGATAGAATTTACACCCCTAAAACAAATTAAGCCCCCATTAGTTGGAAAATGCCTAGTAATGGGATTGACGTACCATAATAACACAAATATAAGAATAATTGCAGAAGAATTAGCAAAACAAAGAAACTTAAACAAATCTTTCACAGGTTTTGCAAGAAACCAAGGTCCATTTCACATGATTGGTGCTGCAAGTATACCTTTAATGCGATAGAAAGACGGTATGCTATAGAATGGTGATTTTTTGAAAGAAAAGATACGGTAATCCTCCTAGTTCAATCACAGAGTAAACCATTTACCTAATTAAAGCCATTATCTTAAACCCATCTTCTAAGTTGTCACTGATGTAATTTGATAGAAAAAATGTGAAGCATCAATATGTTCATTCTCATCTGGCCAATAATAAGCACAAGCATCCTGCCCAGGAAAAAAATAGAAAAAATGGAACGCAGAAGCAAGTTACCTTCTCGATTTCTAAGAAAGAGCGATCATCGAGGAAGTGAATGGAAAAATTACGAAACTAAATATGTGTAAATGGCAAACAGACCTCAGACGGGATCAGCCCCATGGTTGTTCATAAGCCCAGCAGTATCTGTGCAAGATCTCATTCTCCAAGTACTGTCACGTGTACAAGTAGAAGCATCATGTTAGCTAGCACAATAGAAGTGTAAAGAAATGAACCAATACATTATGTATGATGTATATGTACATATATACAAAAATAGGAGAAGCAGATAAAAAAAACCTCGAATCTTGGATGCAGTTGTACGTGCCTTCTCCGCTTGATTCATATTTAGGTGTCCCCCTCTTCCAACACTATCGCTTATCATTTGCACAACAAACACTATAAAAGAGAGTACGACGAATAAGCATCTATAAATTAATAGTAAAATAAATTACAGGTTCTGTTCACATAAAATTACAGTCCCCTGCATGGTTGTACTCGAGCCACTTTTGCGCTTTACATGCAGCAAGCCATTTGTCAATTCTGTCCATTATGTCTTTCTTACTGTTGGCACCAAAAAATTCCTAAGTACCTAAATATGTCAAGTTTTAGGCAAAAGTATATGAGAAAAAAAATGAATATATAGATGTGACCACATTTGGGACCAATGAGCAGAACGGACCGGATAAGTCTTATTGGGCCCGACCGACCGGATGACTGGCCGATAATGATTAGCACCACTACCTGGTCTGCCCAGTTCAAACTTGAGTAATGCTGAAATTGGATCGAAAATCAACTTGTATTCGGCAAGTTACGGGCGAAATAGTAAAAATAGACTTCCAACTGACCTTTGGTAGGCTTAATGGGTCTAAATGATAAAATAAGTGGGTTCATAATACTGTATTGGTCAAGACCTCTACAACAATGTCTTAAATGTCAAAATTTAGCTCCGGGTGGCAAAATGACCATTTTTCCCCTATTGGGCCCGAGCAACTGAACATCAACCCAACGACGATCGAGCACTACCATCAGGTCCGCCTAGATCAATGTTGAGCAATGCCAAAATTAGATCGAAAATCAAATCTATATTTGGAAAGTTATGGAGAAACTATCGGAAGTCAATTTTCAGATGGCCTTATCAGGGGCATATCATGCCCGAAAGGTAAGACAAGTAGGTCCATGAGACTGTACTTGTCGAGAGCTTCACAATGATACCTCGAATGTCAAAATCCAATTTTGGATGGACCTCGAATAGCAAAATGGCCTCTTTCGCCCTTGGTGGGTCTGGACAATTCGGGACAGATTCGATAACATATTGATACATCATTGGGTCTGCCCAGCTCCATCTTGAACAACGTTGAAGTCAGATTGAAAATTTGACTAATATTTGACAAGTTATGGGCCAAAACACCTGAGATGGGTCCAAATGACTAAAATGCCCCTCCTTGTCCACATTCGGTTAGGAAGGCCCGAACTCGGCCCATTAACAAACTTGTGAGCTCATATGATGCAAGAAAGTTAGTACATGCAAAAAACTAATTCGGATCAGAAATCCGACCCACATTCGAAAAGTTATGGAGAAAATTCAAAATTTGTGCTCCTCACCAACTCAACAGGTCAGGGGCAAAATGGTCCAAGTGATCAAAAAATGACTCAGATGAGCCAAAATTGAAGACAAATATCAGATATATTGATTAGACAATTCTCGAGCTGAAAAGGATTATGTTATTTCTATTATGATCATGATACAATTAATGAGCTCAAGATGATAGATCGGAAAGATACACGAAATTAAGTCCAATCGGAGCTGATTATGTCTCATATCATGTTTATTTTGATATTTATATGATTTGAAATCATATAAAATGAAATAACAAATATAAGCCATGGCCATCAAGATGATGAAGCAGATGGAACCCCAATCCAAGGGTCTAGATGCATATTTATTAAGTAATGGATTACCACTTATTGGATCTTTAATGACAATGGATCCTATTTAAGTGAGGATTAATATGAGCCATTGTATATATGGAGGATGGTGAGATATTAGGTCAAAAGAGAAGCCTACGATTCTATCTCCCACCGTCCAACGGCTACATGGACCAGGTCAATGACTGACATCGGATGCCACAAAGAGAGGAAAAGTTAAAAAAAAATGTCATCCACATTTTCTCTTAGCTCACATCTCCATCTTCCCACTCTCTCCACGTACACCACTACCCCACTTATACCCACATACATCACATCCTCCACCACCTTATGCCTTCACGTGAACAGTCCCCTGCGTCTATAAAATCAGGTCTTGTGCATCTCAGAGAGGGGTCGGAGACCATTGGGCTGTTCTCCTGCCAGGGCCCATCTCTCTTTCTCTGGATGTTACGAGGAGAAGAAACCTGGGTTGGAGATCAACATGTTATTTTCCAGCCACTGTCCATCTCTCCTTCTCTTCTTGCTGCTCCCCATCTGCTGTTTACGTCGACGGAAGGAGGAGAAAATGCTGTCCCAGATGCTGCTGAATCATGCTGAAGATGCCAACGTATGCTAACATGGCTACTGTTGCTACTGTCGTAGCCAACAGATATGCCCCCTTTCCCTTATGTTGTGAAGATGCAAGCTACGTTACTGTTGCTACCATTCAAAGAGAAGAAGGCCAACATCAAAGAGCAGGGATCTGCTCTTGCCGCTGTTGGCTACCTATTTGCTACATCATCAGCAGAGGACAACTATTGTACTGTGGATGGAAGGAGGAGATATAATGAGGTCAATACGCTACCTGCAGTGTAATGTTTTGTTTTTTTAATTATAATTTGAATATTTAAATTAAATTATATATTAAGAAAGAGATAAATATTAAAAGAATATATTTAATTATATCTACTCTTCCCTAATCCTACGTTAGACTTCTAACATCATTCTAACACTCCCAACTTTACTCTCAATTGAACTCTATTTCCTCTCTCCCGATCGAACTCTATTCAACTCTCCCTCCATATATACATATATCCCCCCCCCCCGGGCCTTCTTTCTTCTTCCTCTTCTCTCCCGTACGCCCGACCACCGCCGGCCAGCCCCCCCCCCCCCCCTTCGCGCCATCCAGATCCCGCCCATGCGAGCGCACGGTCGCCGGCCACCCGCCGCCAGCCACCCACCTGCACATCGCTGGCCGCCGCTCTGCACAGCCCCCTTCGCGCCATCGGGTCCCCGCGCGCGCGCCCACCCGCGGACGTCGCCACCCACTTGGGTCGCGCAAAGCAGCCGTCGCCCTTCCGCCCGTCGGCGCATCGCCGCACAAGCAGCGCCCGCCCGGACGTCACCCTCGGTCCACCACCTTGCCGCGGGCCGCCACCACCGCCTCACCTCCGCCGTCCTTGCTTGTGCTCGGCCACCGTGTGTCGCTGCTGAGTTCGTCGATGGTGCCACAGTCGTAGCAGCGCCGCTTACGCGGGTGAGATCTTGCGACCCTTGCTGCCTGGTCACGCAGCGCCGCGGCCAGCACCACCCTTCGCCCCTGCGCCGTGCATCTCCTTCGTCGTGCGCCTCGGCCCCCTCGTCTGCGTAAACTCCCTCCCTCTCCCTCTCTTTCTCTCTCCTATCTATTGCATGTAACTCCCATCGAATTCATGTTATCTCTAATTTTATTTATTTTCTTCTCCTTTTGAAAGCATAAAGAGGAGATTGTTTACCTTGTCTTTCAATTAATCATTATTGCCATTGAGGTAGGCATCTCAACTATCTCTTATCACTTTAAATGTATTAATTAAGGCATTAAAATATGTTTAGTTAATTTTGGTTAGAAAAGTATATTTAGTTAGTTAGATGGGTTTAGTTGTGTGCTTGATCTCAATTAGAAGTTAATTTAGGTGTTTATACTTAGATGTTTATTTAAATATTAAAACTATCATGTTTAGATAGTTTGAGTGCATATATTTATGTGATTTGAATTATAGCATATCATGATCTTATATATATGTATATCCTGATTTAAGCTATAAACCAATTAGAATTTTTAAGAGTGAATTAGTAAGAAACATATAGTTGATTTAATGTAAATAGATTGTATGTAATTAATTTAATATTATCAATTGCGTGGCATATTAATTCATAGTAGATTGCATGATTTTAGAATAGTGCATTATCTTATTAGTTGTGTATTAGATTGGTTAGTCATGGCTTAACATGCATGTAGGAATAGTTGTAGTCTTTTTAATTATGTCATTGCATAAGGTTGCATATATTGTATTTTATGTCAGTTTGCTCTTAGCATGTCTGATTGGATTAATTGGTGTATGTCTGGGTAATATATGCTTTCAGCTTGTGAGATGTAGTTGATGCAGTGTGCTGCATTTTGTAATGTGATTTGCACTTCACCAGACTATGATAGTGGCCCGTGGGCAGCAGCGAGTTAGAACAGTCCGGAGCATCCTTCGATCTCGGATACCGCGACTCATCCTAAGTACACCCCTGCCTAGGTGTACTATGGGATCTAGCTTACTATATGTTGCATTTTACTATATGGTAAATCTAGTGTTAGTCCTGGAACATAGCTACAATGTCCAAGTGAAGCATGTGTTTAATCAGACAAATAGTTTGGTTTTGCTTTCATTATTGCATGTAGATTAGTGAGTTATTACATTTTGATTCATCTTTTATGATAAGTCCTTGTGGTAGGTGCATATAGAGTTATGTTAATGTGATTATGTCATTATTAGAATAGTATGCATTTGGTGAATCATGCTAATCTATACAATGGGTAGAAAACGCATCATATTTAATTAAATCAAATCTTGATGATTAGTATTACTTATAGGTGTTATAATCTGATTTTTTTGTTTAAGGTTTATATCTTTATTATCAGTAGGACTTGTCTAATATAGTGGGCTAGTTGGGTGTAAGTCCTACTGGGTCTGTGTGACTCACCCCTTTCCATCTTTAATACTTTTCAGGATTACAGGTTTAGCGCAGCAGAAGTGTAATGGTGTTTTGGAATTGGAAGAGTTAGTTGATTATTTGTTCGATGTTGGTATTTAAATTGTAATTTCATAAAGACAGTTTGGATAGAATTATTAGAATTATTTATTGGATTTTGATATTAATTTTTGTTTTGCTCCAAACCGATATATTTCAAGGGTTACGGCGCCGGATTATCTACCGTTGTGCATGTTAAAATCCGGGTCGTGACATGCAAACATTTAAGAACATATTTTTTTATTCTTTTCATTTTAAGAAGATTTCTACGAAGATGGATTCTATTTTTCTTGATTTATTTCTTAGTTTTATAAAAAAAATTCATGTACAAATATTTTTCTATTTTTGATATTTTTATATTAATATAATTGTTTCTATTTTTTGTAATTTTTATTTTTAAAAATTTTCTATGATAAATAAGAGATAACATTATTTTCTAAGTTTTTTATTTTTTATATTTTTTCTCACATAAACACTCTAATCAAATAACGGACCGTTCAACCCCTTTGAAATTTGTTCGTCAATGTCAAATTTTTTTAAAACTACATGTTTTAGGCTGCGACAGAGCACAAGGGTATAATAGACTTTTTATAACCCCATCTAACTTTTATCATCCATTTTGGGGCGGGAGTTATAACAATTTCTCAAATTGAGTTTCTTATTAAAACAATATTAACACTGGGTGTCTAGTTAAAGTGATATTTGTAAATTGGGTTTCCTATTAAATCCTCCTTTATAAATTAATTTTAATTTTTTTGTCTCCATACATGTGCGAAGCACGTTATATTAATGATGGCTAAGTCTTCATCCCCCTTATGTATACACTTGATCATCAAAGCCTTCTTAGTTAAGTGGATTCGAAAGCAACATTGTACACAGCAGCATAAGCACCAGTACAACCACCACAAGGTGGCAACAAGTGCTGATATCGTTCATCATCTAACAGTGGGGGAGGAGCAGAGAAAGGAACATAAACCAAGATTCCACTGCGACCAAAGCACAACCAAAAACCCAATCACTAAAATAGGATGAATAAATAAAAAACCCGATCACTAAAATAGGGTGAATAAATATATCTGTAAATCTCTTCCTCCTCTAACTATACATCACCAATTGGTAACACTATGGCTGATCGATGTGAAGTGAAGACATATACCAACGCCCTAAAGACACATGGGTATCACGCAGTCTTTCACTAGCTTGGTCAGGGTTTCTTTCAATTTTAAGAGTTATAAATTTTTATCTTCGGGTCCTTCAAAAGCCGATTAGTGGGCCTCAATGGGCTTTCTGTGCTTCTTCAGTCTGGGGCCTTGTACGGGCCAGTTGGAGCTTATTTGGCTTGCTGCAGTCCGATCTACTGTTATGCATTTCTCTTTTACAGTTTTCTTGCACTTTTCAACCCTCTAGGGGCTGCATGTAGAGCTGACACTGGGGAGATTGCCGATGAGTAATATTGGACTTGCATGTAGGCTGAGCATAATCTTTTGGGGGATTGAAATTAGGTCGGTTTTCTGGTAGCCCGATAACTGAGAATGAGCTGATTAAGGAGAATGTTCATGAGGTTTGCATGGACCTGTTTAAGATGACTGTACATAGGGCTGATGTCAGGTCGGCTTGGAACTAGCTCATGGACTGTAATTGACACGGTTTGGTGGTGTCTTAATGGACTGAGAATAAATTTTCTTTGGTACACCCTTTTCTCTTCATCATGTCTTCTTCAGCTTCTTTCTCTTCTCAAATCTGTCGTGAATTTCTTTTATTCTTCTCTTCATCTTCTTCTACCCATTCACTTTCTTCTATTCTTCATTGTTACCTTCTTTGTATCTTCATCTTCGTCTTCATCTCCCTCCCGGAAGTTGTGATCCTTTAAGTGATGTTTTGCTTATGTTTTCTTTTCCTTCTCTTCTTCATCTTCTTTCTGTTTCATCTCTTCTTCTTCTTCTATATTCTCTATCGCAGTACTTGTAGTGAGCCTTCCCTGTACCACCTTCTTCTTTCCTCTGCCTTCTATTCCTCACCTGGCGCAAGAACTTGGAGTTGGATTTTTTTTTTGTTCTTCTTTATCTCTTCTCATCTGGCACGAGAGCAATCACAATTTGTTTCTTCTCCCTGTCTTCCGCTTCTTCTTTCTATCTGGTGTAGAGAGCAGTAGATAGAAACCTTCAAATAAACTTGAAATATGGAACATAAATATTATATCCTTGAAGCTGCAAATAATCTGATAGTTTTAAAAGTGTGAATTTCAATTATAAACATTCTTTAGATTCAAACTTTTAGACATTTCTGAATTTACTGGTTTCTGTGTATTTCAAATTTTACTTTAGTTGCTGAAAACCATATTTCTTCAATTAGATGGGAGTGCAATGTGTGTGCGCGCTAATATATGTGCAAATGTGCTACAGTCTGATGTGTAGTAAAGGCAGTTGCAACCTGGTCACACTGCAGCTTTATAATTGATAGGCCATAATTAATAAAAAAATTACAAACTTTAGGTGCCATAGGGACCTGTGGAACCAGGGTGCATCAACTATCTTGGTCATACTGTAGCAGAAGTATGTCCACATTTTGCACTCTCTGTTTCTTGTGGTTTAAATTTTGACTGCTAAAGGTTTTCTGTTAATTTTGATAATACATAGGCATAATTATACAGTCTATCTTTTTTGTTTGTGTTTTTGTGTTCATTCTATTCTTATGTTGCAACAATGATGCCACTTTTTGTAGGTGGGATCCTAACTGTGTGACCAGGGTTTTGCAGAATTTTTTTACCACAGTGCACTACGGTGGTTTCCAGTTTTGGGGTATGCAGTTTTTTTTTCCAATTTATGTATCTTTACTTCATTAATAAACTTTCATTAGTCTAAAGCTCATTTGGCAATAAAATTTTCTTTTTCTGGTTCACGAGAATGAAATGGAGGTGCTGACTCCACGATCAAGTGTCATTTCTTCTGTAAATTCTTTTCTTATAATTTATTTTTAATCATGTAAAGTTAGCTTTTTTCATCACTCATTATTTAACGACCTTTGGTTCCAACGATTGTATGCACTGTTCAAACTGTGAATAAAATGTGCAGGGTGGACACACTCATAAGACTAAACCCAGCTTAATATTTGTGGAAAATTGGAAAAGGAAAAAAAAAAGCTCTGGTGCTACAGATAACATTGCCGTGCACTAAAATACGTTTGCTACATCTGTATTTTTCTTTCAATTTAAACGATTTTCCATTTGTCCAATCCTTTTGATTATATATATCTAACCCTGCTTATCAAACACTAACCATTGCTCATGGTTATAATAAATGGAGATCCCTGACCACCAACACGTTAATATGACTAAGATGCTAACACATGTTACTGCTAAGAGAGGTGCTCCTATTAAATAAAATCAAGCTCTTCATTAGTTACTAATGATTGAACAGCTTCTATCATCATGACCTGAGGGTTACTAATGAATGCTAACATGTTCCATTTGTTTTTTTCCCTTCATGTATCTTTTGACAAATTTCGTATTTCTGTCATTATTAATATGCCGTACACGTGCAAAGCACGTACTATAACTAGTGTATATATACAATCAACTGTGAAGTTCATTCAAAATAAAGACCAGCTGATGGGAGAAGAGAGTTGCCACCACGCAACCCGACAACTAGTCCTTCCGGGCAAAATCCAAGCTCCAAAAGAAAATAAAAGTTAGCATTATCATAACTTTTGAAAAAGTCTAATACTAATAAATATAAAAAATTAAAACCACACACCTACAAGAAAATTAATTTATTAATTACAATCATAATATAAAAGTTGAATGCTTTACGGCCTGTTTGGTAACTGTATCAAACACTTGTATCACTATTAATTTTAAAATTAGTATTAATATAAGTTGTTAATAGGTGTTTGGGTAACACTTTTAATTTTAAAATTAGTAGTGAAGAGAGTCTTCAAAATCAATACAGGTAGACACCTGTTTTAAAATTGATATTTTCGTCCGCTGCTTACCCCTCCTCGCTGTGACTCTCCCTGCGGCGGCTCCTCCGGCTGGGGCTCTCCCCGCGGAGATCCCCGAAGCAGCTCCTCCGCTCGCCCTCAACCGCCATGGAAGCAGACCAGCGACGGCGGAGAGAGCTCCACCTATGCAACTCCCCACCGCGTTCCCGGCGGCTCTCCTCGGAGAGATGAAGCATCGCGAGCTGCGGGCAGTGAAATGGCGGAGCATTGCCGCGCCGACGTTCGTTCCCTCATCCTCCTCTCGCTCGCTTCTTCGTCCTAGTTCCCGTGGTGGTGACTCTCACCGTGGACGGCGTCTCCCCGCTAGCCGGATTGACCGGGAAATGGGGCTATGGAAACTTCTGGCGAGACGAGCCCGAGAGGACGGAAAGGAAAATTAGAGAGTGATGGTGGAAAGGGGAACTCACCAGTAGGTAGACGAGGGAGGAGGACCCGATGGTGCGATACCACCCAATGTAGGAGTCCGAGAGGAGGCCGCCGAGAAGGGGGAGCATCGAGGCAGTGCCGTTCCACGCATTCACGTTGGCCGCCGCAGGTGGTGGACTCGCGGAGGGGGCCCGTCAGGTAGAAGATGAGGTTTGAGGAGCCCCCCGTCGCCCCCCCGCAGACCCCCCCTCCCCCGCCGGAGTCCCCCGTCGCCCCCCGCCGTGGAGAGAACCCCCCCCCCCCCCCCCCCCCCGCTGCGGAGAGAACCCCCCGCCCCCCGCAGCAGACGGCCCCCCCCTCCCCGCCGGAGTCCCCCGTCGCCCCCGCCGGACCAGCGACGGCGGAGAGAGCTCCACCTATGCAACTCCCCACTGCGTTCCCGGCAGCTCTCCTCGGAGAGATGAAGCATCGCGAGCCTGCAGGTGAAATGGCGGAGCATTGCCGCGCCGACGTTCGTTCCCTCATCCTCCTCTCGCTCTGCTTCTTCGTCCTAGTTCCTGTGGTGGTGACTCTCACCAGGGACGGCGTCTCCCTGCTAGCCGGATTGACTGGGAAATGGGGCTATGGAAACTTCTGGCGAGACGAGCCCGAGAGGACGGAAAGGAAAATTAGAGAGTGATGGTGGAAAGGGGAACTCACCAGTAGGTAGACGAGGGAGGAGGACCCGATGGTGCGATACCACCCAATGTAGGAGTCCGAGAGGAGGCCGCCGAGAAGGGGGAGCATCGAGGCAGTGCCGTTCCACGCATTCACGTTGGCCGCCGCAGAGGTGGTGGACTCGCCGAGGGGGCCCGTCAGGTAGAAGATGAGGTTTGAGGAGTCCCCCGTCGCCCCCCCGCAGACCCCCCCTCCCCCGCCGGAGTCCCCCGTCGCCCCCCCGCTGCGGAGCCCCCCCCCCCCCGCCGGAGTCCCCCGTCGCCCCCCCGCTGCGGAGAGAACCCCCCGCCCCCGCGCGTACGCCCCCCCTCCCCGCCGGAGAGACCCCCCTCCCCCCCCCGCTGCGGAGAGAAACCCCTCCCCCCCCCCCGCCGGAGAGATCCCCTCTCCCCCCCGCTGCGGAGAGAAACCCCCCTCCCGGAGTAATCACATCCCTCCAAATTATCATGCGGACCCGCTGCGGAGAGAAACCCCCCCCTTTGGTATTGTATTATCAAATATCTAATATCAATTTTAATATTGATATAACATTACCAAACGTTTTTAAACTTAATACTATCATTTTTGATATTGATATTACATCTTCTTAAAATATCAATATCAAAATTGGTATTGTATCAATTTTGATACTCTAACCAAACAGGCCATTAGAAAACTTGTAGAGAATCCTAGTATATGGCAAGGAACAAACACAATGATAATTTTTAAGATATCACTTATATGATAATTTACTGCATCAAGCCTCGGCTAGACATGCATGCATTGGATAAAAACTATGCAGATCAAGATTTCCAAATAACAATTATGTTTTGTTGATTATGAGAACAAGAATAATCATTCTTAAATAGAAAAATCTCACCAGAACTAAGTATTTCAACACTGTTCACTCTAGTCGATCAGATATTCAAGGATCCACAAAACACAAATTGTACACTCATCTTGTATGAAACAAAACTTTGCATTATGGTAAGCAAATACCTGCGGATATCAGTCGAACAGGACATTCAGAGATTCATAACTCAGATATGCAAGCTTGTGCTAGGCTTAATTGACAACCTCCATAAATATTTCTTCCATGGAAAACTCGGTGACTAGGCTGTGCACTGGATTAAAATATAAGAAGAAAAAACAGGCCTGCAGCAGCCCATGATTTTCAGAAAAAGCCTACAAGACTACAAGATAGGCACAGTCAGAATTAACTATCCAACTAGATATATGTACGTCTTTTCTGCAACAACATCTAACTAGGACAAGATTAAAAACAAGCAGAAATGCACAATGCAACACCAAGGAATTAAACATGATTCAAATCGAGATTAGAGCACGATGAGAGTATTGGTTCCTCAAAAAGTTCTTCCTGGCAGTCTACAGGGGGAGCCGGGCCTTCACATCCAATCTCCATCTCATGGGCTAGGTTGCCCCCTAGTAGCCTCCTCCATGAACAAATATGGCTGCCGCACCAATATATTACTTATGAAATCCACCTTGTGCGCACGGTAGGAGAATCCACCTTCCCTCCGTCATCAATTATTGAAGTCCACAGATATTACATTGTGCAAGTGTAAGTGGTTCCTTGTCTGCTTGTTTCTGCCCAAGTTTTAATTTTGTGAAGACTACAGGATTGTCGTGCACAAGAATAATTTGCGGATGTTTATCCCATAAATAAATAATAATGCACCATACGCATTCTGGGAAACTTTCCAATTTAACTGTGGTAGCATGATATCACCTCCAGTATGCATATATTTGTTCTTCAACGTGTTATCCAGGTCCCTTTCTTGGATGGCATGTCAAAATAACCTCTTTTTTTTTTTCCTTCCCAAACCACAGATTACAAAATTGCTACCCATATAGAAGAAAAAAAACCATATTGAACAAAAAGAAAAGATTCATGCTTGCTGAAATAACAAGTCCTCTGAAAAAGCACCGAATTAATATGTGTTCACACCCCTAGCAAATTGGAATTTCATGTGCTAATTATATATATACATACATACTACATATAACTCTAAACAAGAAGAGAAAAGACAAATTGCTAGAACAATCATCAGAACAAAAACCTAGATTTTCCAAGCCTAATAATGTTCATAGTTCAGTGGCAATTAAATCAAGTTCATTGAAATTCCAGTAAAATAAACAATATGAACAACTTGCCATAGACAAGTAACATACATCGTTTTCTTAATGCAACATTGATATGTCTCGTGAAAAAACAGAGTAGCACCATAAAACAAGTATAAACAGCACACATACACTGTCCTCTTTTTCCATTGAGACTGGCACTGGCAGCACGCAGTTAGTAAATATGTCCATAGAACTTATTATAAAGCTATAAACGGCAAGAGGAGATGTACGTAAGTTTGTCAAAATGTAAATTTGATAAAAGTAATTAAAATTATTTACTTGGAAGGTATGTATCTACATATACATATTTAACTCTCGGAACTTCAAGAGACAAGATAGATAAATTGCTGGCAATAGGCACAGACCAACAAGTAGCTAGGATGATCATCAGAACATAAAATTGTATAAATCTTATATATTTTTTACGCATATTCCAGATGAAGGCAGCAGCTGATGTCTGTATGTGGTCTTTTCCACTAGGAGGAACAATAATGATGCTTCATTAACATTTTGGGAACACTTTCCAATTTAACTGTGATAGTATGATATCGTACGTGTCTCCAGTGTGCTTATATTTGTTCTTCAACGTGCTATCCCCCTTATGGTATGTAAAGACCAAACTGACCTATTTTTTTCTTCCTTTCTAAAACATAGATTGGAAAATTGATGCCCATTTGAATGAAAAAGACCATACTGAACAAAAAGAAAAGATTCATGCTTGTAGACATAATAAGTCTTACGAACAAGCACTGAATTGATCTATGACTTCACACCAGGCAAGTTGGAATTTCAGATTTTTAAATTTGGTTTGATAAATATATATACATACACATATATATAACTCTAGAATAGGCAAATTGCTAGAATGATCATCAAAACAAAAATTTAGATTTTCCAAGTAAACATATTCACAGCACAGTCGCAATTGCATCAAGGGTCATTGAAATTCTGGTAACAAACAAAAGCAACTACCTGTCGTAGTCAAGTAACATAGATTTAACCAGTAACATTTTGTTGACGGAACATGCATATGTCATGTGAAGCAAAATAGTGCCATAAAATAAATATAAACAACACAAACACAATCCCAATTTTTTTCATTGGGATCTGAGATTGTAAATGCGTAGTTAGTAATTATGTACATTAAACATATACATATATACATATAGAACCATATACTGCAAGCAAAGATGTACCTAAGTTCATCAACATGTAAGTAAATCCAGTGTGCTTATATTTGTTCTTCAATGTGTTATCCCCCTTCCAAGATGTAAAGGCCAAATTGACCTATTTTTTTCTCCCTTTCTAAAACACAGATTGCAAAATTGATGCCCATATGAATGAGAAAAACCATACTGAATTGAAAGAAAAGATTCATGCTAGCAAAGATAAATATGTCTTCCGAACAAGCACTGAATTGATCTATGATCACACACCAGGCAAGTTGGAATTTCAGATTTTTTAAATTTGGTTTGCTAAATATATATACATTTATATAACTCTCAAAGAAAAAAATTGCTAGAACAATCATCAAAACAAAAATTTAGATTTTCCAAGCGAACATATTCACAGCATAGTGGCAATTGCATCAAGGGTCATTGAAATTCTGGTGACATAACACAAAGGCAACAACATGTCGTAGTCAAGTAACATAGATTTAACCAGTAGCATTTTGTTGAAGGAACATGGAAATGCCTTGTGAAACAAAATAGTGCCATAAAATAATTATAAACAACATAAACACAATCCCAAATTTTTTCATTGGGACCTGGGACTGGAAATATGTAGTTAGTAATTACGTACATTAAACATATACCTAAGTTCATCAACATGTAAATTTGATAGCTATATTCATGCCATCCTGTTTTTCATTCGAGCTTGGGACCGAAGTTCCTTTTTTTCATAAAGTACATAACAGATTAGAGAAAAGAAGCCACAACTTGTCATAAACAAGTAACACAGACTTAAACCTGCATTCAGTTGATGAGAAGATGAATAAAAATAGTGACATCAGAAATAAATATAAACAGGCACGCATGCTTTCTTTCTCATCAAGACTCAACACTGACCATAGTAGAATTACTTACTGTATGTGTATTTAGACATATATATATATATATTTATAACTCTTTAAACTACAAGAGACAAGGTACCCAAGTGGTAGGCAATAGGCAGATATCAACAACTAGCTAAGATGATAAATTTGTATAGAAATATTTATGCCCTCCTCCTTTCTCATCCGGGCTTGGGACCGGCAATGGCGAAGTTACTTTTTTTGGTTTTTTTAGTTTTTTTGGTTTTTTTTGGTTTTTTTTTCTAAAGGACAAAACCAAAGAGAGGCTGGTTAATTATGTGCCAGCCTCCATCCATCCATACTAGCTTCAGATAGCAGAGCAACAGACCAATGGAATCCATGAGTGTTTCCCAAGAAGAAGGCAGAAAAATGAACCAAATCAGAATGCAGCTTAATGATGAGCAGGCCGGTAGTGAATAGTGATGGCCTTCACCGAATATTTGCAGAGCACATGCAACACCAATAGGTTGCATAAGAAGCCAGAGGTCGCCTGTGCAGTTGCACAAGAGTAACAGATTGCAGAATCATGCCACTAGATTGATTGCAGGCAGTTGATGAGTGAATAGAAAAGATGAAGATAAGAAAAGTAGCAGGTAGCTGGCTGAAGAGCCATCAGTGACCAAGTAATTCACTCAATAATTGCAACCACCACAGTGACATCGTCGGGTATATTTGCCCTGGTCAAAGAAAAGGTGGGTCTTTCGTCCGCCACAGTGAATGAAATGTAATCCCACATGGCCGCATATGCAAGTTCACGGGCCACAACATGAGGCATCACAATATGCCTATGCATCCTCAAAACCCTTAAGATTTCAACGTCCAATATGTGGTCGAAGAAACCATTCGTCCCCGCTACGACGATGTCCCCCTGCCTAAGCTCAAGGGAGATGGTGCAGGGATGGACAAAACCACAGCAGTGTGCTGGCGACCGGTAAATGATGCGACCTCGACGTGCCACCAAGAGGCCAGTATCACCAATGCTAATGGCATGTAAAATCGATCCCTCGACCATCGCTAAACAAAGAGTGGATTGACCTTGAACGGTCATCATGGACATCGCTCTCTCTAGCACCCTCTGCAACCGGATCCCCATCCCCCCCGAACTAGTTCTTGAAGCCAGCAGCACACCCTCGCATAACCATAGTAGCTGCTCTGCGAAATCGGAGGAGCTGTAGACTCCATCCCCAAGTGGTTATTCAGTGGGGTTCGAGTGTTTGCCGGCAGCACTCGAACCCTCGCCGGTGCGCAGAGCGGCGCACACCCGGCCATTGCGCCATGTTGTCCAAAAAAAACCTCAAAAAATATGAAATATAATTTAATTATAACTAAAAACATTTTATTTTTTAAATAATATCAACCGAATTTTATTTTTAAGATATGTATTTTTAATATTTCTTAAATGGTGTTTGTTTTGATTTAATCTAAAATTTTAAACTTTTACTTTCATACCTAACTATTAGTTTGTACATCTTTTAATTTACTATTCACTTAAATATATATATATTATGTATGCTTTCTATACTTTATAAATATTTCAGTTGAAAAATAAAACCAATCTCATATACTTATCTTTAGGATATTAAATAAAATGAAAAAATATATTTATAAACTAACTATGATATAAAATAAAAGAGTCTGAATAAACAAACTTAGGATGCCTAAACAAACCCAACTTTGTTAGACATTATCGTAATCATTTTGACTTAACATCAGTAAACTTAACATCCTTTTCATTCCCGTTGTTTTTTATTTTAATATACATTTTCCCATGAAAAAATAGAAATATTATATTATAACCAAATGCTAAATCAATAATATTTATTTCACAAAAAAAATAAATTTTTGAATATCTACTTGGAAGGGTCGGATGATAACCCCAGACTTCACATGCCCTGGTGTAGAATGATTAATAATTTTATATTGCACATTTTGCAAGAGTTGGACTTGAATATAGGTTATCGAAAGAAAAAGTAAATATAAAAGGAAAATAAATAAATAAAAATAAAATGCTCGGTTGTTACATTTTGGAGTAATTTAAAGAAAAATAAAAATGTTGATTCTATGTCTAACCATTAATTTTTTGGTAAAGAAAAGCACCTAATTGGACATAGGTTGTGTTTGATTAGCCTAATCATATCTTTAACGTATGATTCAATAAAGGGTTTGTAAACTAAATTGATAATACATCTTAATTAACCTCTAAGGCATATCTCTTTTATCTCAATAAACCTCTTAAATATAAGATATGTGATTTAACATTTATTTTTCTGATATAATCATTTATGCACCATAGAGGTAACATATATAACGTATCTTTACAAAAAACTAAATTTATTAAGATATAACAATCTTAATCAAATTAGGTACTTCATTTCATCACAAACCAAGATATTCTCTATAACTTTTTATTTTTAGAAGTGGATAGCTTAGGCTCCATGTAATTTGACTTAATTAATGTCTAACATCTAAATTGGTCAAAAATTAGACATCAAGATCTTTGGTTAAACATATTACAAATTTTAACTTTTTAAAAATACCTTAATTTTAAGTGACTATCATATTTTTTATTTTCATAGGTGAATAACTAAGATTTTTGTGTGCCACGATAGAAATTAAAGATGAAATTAAGACTCTAAATATTTTATTTAGTCAAATCAAATGTTACCTATGATTTTGTGTTCCAGAAGATAAAAAATTAGAAATGAAATTAAGAATAAGATATTTCATTAAGCTGAATCAAATACTTCCTTAGAGTGTTAGATTTGAGTTCCTATTTGATAAAGCTTAATCAAACTTTGACCCCTGATTTGGTTTGAGGTTAGAGGTCTTTAGTTGCTTGACAAAATCATTGAATGGACATCTAAATCAATCTCTAATCACTTAAAAATCTCTTATTCATTCATATGGCAGCCCAAGATTATTCTATTTCAAATTCGATGAAAAATGACATTGTTCGATTGACGGACCTCTCCTTACGCAACGTCTTGGCTGCCGTTGTTCAATCGAGGAAGAATGCATTTGAGAGGTAGAATGTCTCCATGACCTCTCCTCCCACAGTGCCATGACCTCTCCGTTGCCTCTCCTCCCACAACCTCCTCTGCTTGGGTGCATCCCCAACCTCCTCCCTCTTTGCTTGTGTCCACGGCCATCAGAGGCCTCGTAGGCTCCTTCTCTTATTCAATTGAGAATCCACTCCCTACTCTAGGTATCCCCTCTAATCTTTATCTCTTGTATCTAATCTAGGGTGATGCACAACAATGCCTTCGAGTCGCAAGGTAGTGGTGCCTTGTCACATGATTCCCATCTTGGCTCCTTTCCCTCCATCTCTTCTTTGAGATACAACATTGTTTTCTTGGCATCCTACAGAGCTTTGCCATTGGTTCACCCACTTCTCTCTATTATCTTCTTTCTATACCTACCTAGTTTATCTTCAAAGTGTGAACTCAGCTCCAACACTGAATGTGACATTCTGAATGCAAGGGGAGAGAAGCTGAAGGCAGCGTTGACCTTTGCCAATGCTCACAGAGAGATCTGTACAACCCATAAGAGAGCCACCTTAGTAGTTCGGTAAAAAGCCAAGGTATTGGAGCTAATCTAAAAATTGTAGGGAGTGATTGACCCCTATCTCTTTGTCTACAAGAAAGAAAAGTTTGTCTCTTTGGAGTTGAATTTAGATGGTTTTCTATTGTCTTTTCATTTTTGCTTGTTGAAGATATGAATGTTACTTCAAAATGGTAGTTGTTTGGGGATATGAATGTTGACATACCTTCTTGCTTACTGTTAATGAAATAATAACAAGTTTTTCATTCATTTCTATGGCTTGGTTGTTAGCACTTTTAAGTTGTCTTTGTGTCTACAGTTGTTGGAGGTAACTAATGAGGTTCAAAGTGTTTGAATGATTAGAAGATTGATACATGTGTTTATGCTTCTTAAGTTCTTGCCCATAAATATTTCTCAATGTTCCTAAGCAAATAATTACAATCACTTCATTGATTGGTGTATCCTTACTACACTACTTTGTGCCCATATGGTAAGTGAGTATGTCTCTCAGTTGATGTGTAGAATGAGATTTTTCACTATTTTTATATTATCTCATTTTTATTATGTACCATATATAAAATATGAACCTAGGAGAAAAGTTAGAACAACCTTAGAGTATGCCTTCCTCTAGAAGCTTATGGATCCCAATTCTATTAGGTAAAATACATATCAAACCATTAATTTATCCATGAAAGTTGGTATCACTTAGGTATGATATTTTCTTGGGAACAATGAGCTTTATATATTGCCATTCATTGTTTATCTCTAATTTATACTTATTTTTTGTTTCTCTACGCATGCTGTGGCAAAAATATATATTATTTACTTATTAATTATCATTTGATATGATCATGCATAAATTTTCTTATAGGATTTCAAATATGCAAAGAACAAGTAATACGAAGAGTGTCTTGAAAAGTAGTCTGAAAGATAACAAAAGAGTTAAAATTTTTCTACAATGTTGTATTGGTCAGGTGGCAAGGGTTGGAAGTGTGGAAACAACCATAAGAAGACAATCTTGGGTGATAGTTGGAAAGCAAATGAAGGAGAAATTTGATGTTGATGTCACAAAAAAATAAATAAATAAAGAATCAAGTTGATTATCTAAGGAAAATGTATATATGTGGAATGGACAAATCGTTTGAGAAAGAATACAATATATGGTTACAATCCTATCAATGGATTCGACACTTGAGCAATTACATTACATGTACTTCCTTATGTTTTGATTTAAAAAAAAGGTGCTACCGTCCACATTCTGAAAGCAAGGACATCTAGTCTTGGCGTTTACATCATTAGAAGGAACATATTTATGTTATTATAACTCTATATGGTTGCTCTTAACCTCAAGCGACATACAACAATGCACAAAATTATTTGGATGATTTTTTTATATTTTTTTATTGCTTGTAAACGTGATGTAAAAACTATATTATTTTCTCTTATCCATTATGATTTATTGGACATGGTCCAATGCATTATTCTTTACTTCTATTATGTTTAAGGTACACACTTTTTAATCATTAGACGGTTTGGTCTAAGTGAGAAAAAGCTATAGCAGACCAGAAGGGGACAAACCATAGTTGTTTTCTAAGAGAGCATTGATATTGCAAAGCATCTGCCAAGGATCTTGCCAATTAACATGTCCATAATCACATGGCAAAAACCATTTGCTACAGAAATGTATGCCTAATAAAAATATTTATTGCCATCCTTGCTTTTAGATTATGGATTTTTATCTCAAGACTCTAAAAGTATAGTTAAATACATATTATAATTTGATCATTTTTGTTACCTTTTTTGATGCATTAGCATTGTTTTGGCCTAGGCTTGCAATAAGCACTATGTTTTAACATGCTATGCTCAAACATATTTATTCAATCCCTATTGTCATAGTGCACCTACCTTTTACCCCTATTAATTAGACATATTTATTCATTTTAAAATAAACTTAAATTATCAAATTTGTTCATTCTTATAGAGAAAGTAGCACTTTATATAATATTTAATGATGTAGTTTAATTTATTCATTCAATTGATTTATTTTGACATGCTTGATAGAAATGTATGCCCTATAAGTTAACCATATTTGATATAATTCAACATTTTTGGAAATATCTCATTCAATCAAATTGGCATGACATTATTATCAGTACTTATTAGATGGTATATCATAATAAAATCTTTGATCACATGCAATGATGATTGAAACATGAAGAGATCATAATAATGAGATCAATCATTTAAAGGTATATGATTTAAATGTTCCTAGTCGTAAATTTATTGAAACAGAAAATTAAGGATGCATATAGACTATTGTATGTTATGTATCCTCATAAGATGAGGATGACTATTCTCATTGGTCATT
Organism: Cryptocoryne crispatula var. balansae; assembly: GCA_036172225.1. NCBI lineage: Eukaryota > Viridiplantae > Streptophyta > Magnoliopsida > Alismatales > Araceae > Cryptocoryne > Cryptocoryne crispatula. The sequence goes on from CM069934.1 coordinate 18,938,539, forward strand.
ATTGTGAAGACACTGAGATACATATACATGTGCTCCATAAAGGAATGAGTTTACTAAATTGATTAAATTAGAAACCCTAATTGATATCTTTTCTGAATATCTATTAGGATTTTCTATCATCATAGTTGTACAATTTGACCTTTGACTTGAGTCATCAAAGATAACTTACCATGCATACCTTGAGTTTTGGCTATTGACTTATGTAACACCCAATTTGATGGTCTAGTACAATTAATGGATCAGGTACAAGAGAAACTAGGTAGTGGCAATAGAGCAGATAATAAAGAATAGTTCACTCTTTGTAAGTGAGAGAGAATGCCCTTGTGATAGTACTTTAAATCCCTGGTCAAGATAAAGTGGATAATTATAAAAGAGTTTTCTAATTGATCCAAATCCTGGTACATGATCCCCAAGTGTTGGTGTACTAAAGTGTTGATACTCAATATTATACCACTATTTGATTGGGGTATTGAATGGACAAGAGTCATATCTATGCAATAATTGACGATGGAAAGACTCAATGGTGATGAGATCATCTCCAAGGTCAGTTGGGATCATGAGATGTGGATTGTAACCATCATGATTAAAAATGCCATTAAATTTGTTATCAAATAACATATTTAATTTAAAAGAAGTTGCTTTCTAATTAGGCCTCAATGAAATAGACCATTAGGCATAGTAAATCATACACAATATAATCGATTCATTTGTCCATGAGGTAATTTACAAAAAGTATAGATTTTTTATAAATAAATTGATTTCTATAAATAATAGCAATGGCTCATTATGAGCTCCTCTTTAGCCGAGAGTAGACAAACCTTCCGCAAGCGCCTTCTTTGTTAGGCTTCTCCTGACATGCACGAGCCGGCCTATTAAGTCAAAGGTTTCAATTTAGTGTTCTTCCCTCTCCAGCATGTTTCTCACATTGAAGTCCACCAAGAGTCAATGGTGCTCCATTTAGGATGCATTGGAAGGTTTAACATGCAAGGAGATCCATCTATGGAGGTGGTTCTTATGAATACAATTAGAGGTCATGCACTTGGATGGCTTGGAGAGTATGGAGATATCTATGTTCATTATTTTCTTGTCTTGAGGGATTGGTTGAAACCCACAAAGGTAATTCAAAATTGTTGAATCCATTTTTTGGTTTCATCATTCTATTCTGATAAAGACAACAACTACGATATTTAAGGAATCATTGTTTATGTTACACATGGTATGATTCCTTACATAGGTATTAGAGCCAGATTGATGTCTCAATCAAAACCAACATCATTTCAATGTTATTTCATGTGGTTTTAAGTGACCCTGAAATCATACAAACCCAAGTTTTATTGGAATTACCACGAAGCGTATGTGATGTGTTTTTAGTGTGGTTTCTTTAGATTGATTCTTATGACATAGCACTTTCCAATGCCAATCTTTGTTAGAATTTTGGATCACTAGAGTGTCAGAAAGATGGCATTTTGAATTGTTGAGCACTAACTCTGAACTTGGAAACCTTGGATTTTTTTTCTTCCATGGAGGCTAGAGAAGCCTTATAATAAGCTTAAGAACTTGGGAAATATAATTTCTCAAAGTTCTACTAAGTTTTCTACCATCAAATGGAAATGGCATTGGTGTATTTAGGCATTTTTTTGTTGCAACAATCTTTGCGGCACCAAGCTTTTGCTTCACATTTTCTCAGTTATTGTCATAGGTTTAGGGAATAAATCTTGGTGCTTTGAACCCTCTTTGTAAGAGGATTAGGATTTTGAATTTTTTGGCCATTTTTTACCTCTAGAAAGGTTGGATTTAGTCACCACAAGATTCCCTTCTGTCGCGAACGTTTTAGTCACCAAAGGGTGCCTTTATCATAAAAGGAATATGTCATATTTGGGTCCATCAAGGCCCGATTATGTTGAATCGGAATTGTATCCTAGTCAATCATATCTGACCTAGTTTGACTGGGCCAAATACCTTTGTGTGAGTGAAGGCGTAAGTGCAACTGCCCGTGGTAGCAACCCATAGACGAGTGTAAATGGCACACAACACATTGCACTGGATCTAGGAGGCACACAATGCCAATCCAAGGTGGCTTAATGCGCCATGTAGTTCAAAAAATAATTTTAAAAATGTTTAAAATCATAAATAAATTTAAAAATAGCATAAAATGTATAAAAATTATTTAATACATTATTAAAGTGTTTAATGAAATGTCAGATGATTTGAAGCCCTATGATCCAAGAATCAATACTCACTTGTTTTAAAATTATTTTAAAATCATAACTTGTAAAATTAATATCTAAATCAATTATGTAAAATGTGATTTTGCATAGTTGTGATTGGGACTTAATTTCATACTTTGTACAATTTTGTGAAAGCCTAAATGATATTAGGTTATTTAGTTATACTTGTTTGATGCATATGAAATATGAAATATTTATAAGTTGTTTTCATGCCATTTGATTCATGAAAATTATAACAAGCATAAAATTTGGATTCAAGATTTATGAGTTATAACTTCATGGTATAAGTGTTATATCATATAATTATCACTTAATCACACTATATACATGTAATGTTTGATGGTGTGGTTGAATAGTGATCATGGACTTAGTTTAAATATCATGTGATGGTTAATTTTAAATGTATGTGATTATTAGGCCTACGTACCTTTGTGTAGAAAAAGGGTGGGTGTCCCTTTCCATATTCACCTCCTCAAGAAGACGTCCTCCATCGTTAATGGGTAAAACCTGACCTAAAGAGCCTCACGAACTCTGCTTTTGGAGCCAACTTCTAGATGGAGGAAACTAGATAACTAGAATACCATGTCGGATCTGCCTCTTCCTATATAAAAAGAAATGGTGGTCTGGTTTGGGGTAGTTGCTGAGGAGGTGAAGGAGGGTGAATGTAAAGTGTGTGATTGCTGGAAATCGTGAGTCTCAATGAATTAAGTATGACAAATTCGACCTGCATACTTGGGAGATGGTGTGTGTGAGTTCCAACTTTCTCATCTTTGGTCCACTAAAGATGAAGAGCCCTTCAATCTGGTTCGATATGTAATTTTGTAAATCAAAGACTAGAAAATCAAGTGAAAAGTAGATTAGAACCATGTGAAATGTAGAATATGTGAAGAACTGATATGCAAACAATAATTAGCATAAAATTGGCCAGATTAGGGTTAGCCCTACCCTTTTTTTATATTTTTAGAAAATAATATGATGTAAAAGTAAATTAAAATGATGCTAGAGAAATTAAACATGAAGTTGGAAATGAAAGGAATCAAATCTGATTGAAAATGATGGCAAAATCATCTTTCTAGATCCACTAACACAGGTTGAGGGCACGTGGATATGTGGTCTAAGTCATGGGTGTGCAGTCATGTGCCCTTGATTAGGAGCACATACTATAGAATTGGCATTACCAAGTTACAAGGTTTGCTACAAAAATAAGGGAGGTCATACTTGTTTATTGCAAATGGAAGCTAACAGGCTGAAGAAGCTCCTCCTTCAGTCAAATTAGGTGGCATGCACGTTGGATTTTCTACATGGACATACCAACAGCAATAGGCATGAATGAGACATTCTTTGTCTATGATCTCTCTAAACATCTCTCCAAAATTTGTGGCTAGGGCTCTAGATATGTGTTGGATGGCTTGGACCAACCTTATCTACATTTAGAGCATGCATCTTTTTATAGGAGAATAGAATTTGGATCTAAAATCAAATAAAATTAAAAAATAGGAAGGTCGGAGGTTCCTCTCTTGCTTAATGGGACAAAAAACATGGTGAAAATACAAACTATAGTGGTATAAAACTGCAATGGGATGTAAGAGACCCGTATTGGTGTTGGAATGGAGCAATGTATGCCATAATGAGGATCAAAGATGTTATGATCTATGTGATGACTAGAAATGAAGAGCACCACGATGGGAGCTAGAGTGAACCATAATGGGTTTTAGAAGAAAGTATGAAGGTCCTCGAGTGGACCAAAGAATTTATAGTTGTCAATGTGGGGACTATTGTAGTGATGATGAAAGATGGTCCATGAGAGGGTTGGTGGTTGTGAAAGATGGTCCATGCAAGGGTTGGTGGTTGTGAAAGGTGGTCCATGTGGGGTCCAAGATTGTGAAGCAGTATATGAGATGTAAGATGCATGCACATAGGGATTAAATAAATACAAATTAGTATAAGAAAATAGCTGAAGATATAGTTTATACTTGGCAGGTCAGGACACTTAGATGGGAACCATCATTTTGGCACATACAACTTTGGCCTATCCATAAGCCTAGATAGTGACTGAGACATCAATGATTTTGTTGAAGGGGTTCTAAGGCTCAGTTTTCTTTTGCTATAGACTTGAGGTCTTTGACTTCTCAAATACTGCTATTTTGATAGATGCAAAACTAGCATGTAAGTCCTAATGGGGGTTGGGTAGTTTTATTTGATTTTCCATGTTTTGATTTTATTGTTGGTTTGTCATCCCCAGTCAAGTGCTTGAGGTGAAGAGTGTAGGATGCTGACATGCTTGTTGACTTGGGTGGTGCCCTCCTATTTCTTGCATTTACTTGAATAAAAGATGATTAGCAAGTTATTTTAGCTTGGTCCCTTGCATGAGGATAGCTTAGGTTGCCTAGGTATTTTGTCAAGGGAAACAAGCCTTTTCAAACGGAAGATAATCAAGAGAGAGACTAAATATGTAATGAATGTAAGATAGGAATTAAACAAGAATGCTTAAGTGGTAATAGAATACCATTGAAATTTTTGTTAATTTTAAATTATTTTTTAATTTGTTTGGGTTTTTGATGTGCATGTTTGAAAATAAACACGGATGCAAGAGGCTTGAAAATATTTTTTATTTTTAAAAATTAAAAATTTTGTTTAAAATTATAAATTTTATGATTTTTTTTGTTTATTTTTTAGCTTTTCAATTTATTTACATTTTGAAGTTTTGCACATATTTTTTTAAGGGGATGATCATTATTACCTTGGTCCTCTTGGGATAGATGTCCCTAGCTATTCTCTAAGGAGAAAGAGCATGCACCACTTGCAAGAGGGGAGAACCTTTCATTCAGAATCCTTTAGACCTCAAACTTTTAATCAACTTGGTTCTACCTAAATCTGATTGGTGCACCCTGTCCATGGGGGTCAAAGAAGAAAGAAACTTGAGGGTAAGTCCTTGATGGCTTTTAGGGATGTTGAAGGGTTTCCTTACTTATGCCTATTTTACTTGTTGGGGTTTGGCCTCTTCAGGTCCTTCTTTCTTTATTGATTTTTCCATTTTTTGGTGGCATACATTCAAATAGGTTTTTTCTTTTTTATTTTACCAGAGGTGTTCATTGCTTATATTTTGACACCTTTTTCTCATTTGACTATATTTTTTGCTTTTCTTCAGCTTTTGCCTTTTAGTTGGAGCTTAGAAGTCAAATCCTCTAAGATAGCCTCCTACTAGGTGTAGACACATGAAATTGGCCTAATTTGGAGCATCTTTGAGAATACTACCAGGTCTTTCAGTTGATTTAGAGCTTTTCCTAGTGAAGTTGGATGTTTTTTGAAGATTTTCGAACTGAGTTGTACCCTTCGAGCAAGAACCACTCGTTAACTGCAAAAAAATGAAAAAGGCTCGATGATAAATTCTTAATGATCAAACATTGAAGGCTACAATCAAGTTTTTGGCACATCAAATGTATTTTGAGCCATGCCACAACTTTTTGGTTGCCAATGGATCCTTTCAACCATTTCTAGGTGTTTCTAATTAATGTCAGACCATTTTAATCACTGATCGGGCTTACATATGCAACCAAAAGGTCTTGGAGTGTGTGATGATTGATTTACTTATATAGAAAGCTTCCACTATGAGTCCTTTTTCATATGCAGCAAACAACATCGAATTCCAGCCTCCCATTTGTCCATAGCAACCTCCAAACCAAAGTTGTATAGTTGCAGTTCCATGCACCCCCAAGTGGCTCACATGGTCATGGGCCCTTGATCGAGGGCGCATCACTTCTATCTATGACTTTGATTTCAAGTGCCAATTTTGATTGGACCTTGCTATAATTAATTTATTGCCTAAATTACCATGCACCCTGAGGTAAGATGTATGTTCCCCAAGGCAGTGTGCATGGGACCTAGACTTTCTGTCATTTGCCAATCGAATTTAAAATTTAGAAAGATTCTATTTCTATTTTATGTAATACAAGTGACAACTTGTATTACTTTTGATATTGATACTCCAACATTTAAAAATATTAATATCAATATTGATATAGTACCAAAAATGAAACTCTAACCAAACAGGGCATTAACTAGAGACAAAATTATTATTTGTTTTTTTAATACTCTAATAAGACAAATAAAATTTATGCAGCATGTTAATTTATTATATAAAACTGTATTAGTCAAGAAAACTTATGGGGTGTTTAGTTGCATGATAATTTTTTGTACACTTTCATGATAAAAAATTGTATTAAAATAAAAAGTGAACCAACTCATGACATAAAATTATCATGTTTGGAGGGATGTGATAACCAAAAAAATTAACTACCATATATGACCAAACAAAGTGAGGGACCACAAGAAAAAAAGAAAGAGGTGAGACCCTCTTTTTTTGTTTAAGAAGAAAATCACTTTCAAAACATAAAATTGTCAAGGTTGTCAAACACCTCTTTTAACAAGTTTTCTTACAATTTTTAAAAATTAAAATAAAAATCTCCATTATCATGCAACCAAACACCCCATTATGTTTGATTTATCTTAAACTTCCCATATTGATAGCGGTAGATATTCCTATCTTAAGAGGGAGATATAATGGTTTCGGGGGGGTGACAGCAGAGTTGTAAATATAAAAGTATCATTTTTAAAGTTACAAATCTAAAAGTATCACGTTCTTTTTAAAATGAAGATACTAGGATTTTGCGTGGCACAAGAGTAGTTGCAAATATAAAAAGATTATTTCTTCTTCTTGTGTTGCAAATATAAAAATATGAGGTTGTTGTTCTTCTTCTTCTTATTTCTTACCAATTCTTCTTTCTTCTTCACACTTAATTTATTACATTTATGTAGGGTTGTTCGTGGTTTGGCTTGATTTAGTTTGAGTTTTTTTCTCAAACCAAACCATACCAAACTATCTCCCAAACCAAACCAAACTAAACCAAATTAATTCGGTTTGGTTTGATTTGGTCCGGTTCAAACCATATTTTATTAAAATATAGTAGATATGTCAATATATAATTTTATTTTATTTGTTTTAAATCACATTCTATTAAAAGTTAGTGTATTGTTTTTCATTAATTTTATCTTAACTCTCAAAAACTCTTGAAACAAGTTTATTTTTAAAAGAAAAGACATATAAAAATTGTATTATATATAAATTAAAATAAAATATTTAATTTGATTCGGGTTATTCGGTTTAGCGGTTTGAGTTGATTTGAAGGGCCCAAGAAACCAAGCCAAACCAATCGGTAGCTCAAACCAAACCAAACAGAACCGAACCAAACTACTGGTTTGGTTTGGTTTCTCGGGTTGAACCAAATAGTGAACAACCCTACCTTTATGCCACAATGAGCAAGCTCCATCAAATTTGGTAAGCAAAGTCATGGTTCCTTCAATTTATATATTATGGAACTTTCATAAGTTTTTACTTTCTACATGAAGCACATTCTTTATCATCTCGTCCATGTGATGATTTAGATAATAGAATTTGGCAACTTGAGTGATTGCTCATTGATTGATGAATTTCAAGCAAAGGCTTACAAGAGGGTAAATGTAGATTCTTTTTAGGGTATTGTGTCTCATTAAGGGTCTACTTGGTTGCCATCAAAATGGACTCTTTACAAGTTTTCTTAGAAAATCAGTTGTTCCTTCATTTTGTTGTTTGTGAAACTATGGTCAAAAGTAAATGTGACTTATCGACTCCTCTATGACATAAATTTTGATGTCCAAATATTTTAATTGAATTGTCACACCCAGGAAAAATGTAGCATATTTTTTCTTCAAGAACATGATAGTGAAATAAAAGCCATGAATAAATAAGGATTGACAATAAAAACACATAGGCTAAAAATAAAACACATCTACTAGCATAACTTCATATTATTTGACCACTTAGAAGTAAATCATTTCTAGAAGCAACTTCAACCACCAAATGAGACAACATAGTTGTAACAAAAAACAAGATCATGAGTATAAAAACCACACCAAAATTAAATCATAATTAAGCTAATAATTGACTCCACAATGTCACTTTATTAGAAACATAGCAAAACATCTAAACAAAGTGAAGTCACACACCTTCTGGACCCATGAAATCTAGTTCTTCCACTGGTTTCTCTTCAAACCAAAGTTGAATCCTTCTGAAGTCCAACTCCTGGATCCTCTTCTTCAAAACTTGCTGAAATATTAAAAATATGGTGTGAGTCATAAAGAATCAATAGATATTCCATCATTCGCCAAATTGGATAGCCAACAAGAACATTGCACAATTTATTAACCACATTAACAACAACTTATAAAAATACCAAGTTAATGACATACAATTAGGACTTGCTATGCATACTATGTAATACCATCTATTTGAGAATAAGCAACATACAAAATATGAGTTCTAACCACAATTATAATGCCACTAATTCAATGATCCTCTAGAAGAAATATATATACCACTAATGCTTCCATTCTCTAAATGGACCACATATCATTTCATTTTTACAAGGAACAAATCGTCTTGCTATCTCAACTAACTATTACTATATCTAATACATATATAGGTAATTTTATCATTCATTTTACATATGTTATGCTCTGAGAAAATTTTCTTCACTAGAGTAGGCTGTTACTTGCTGCAGTCGCCACCATAATCAGAGCCACAAAGGGTACTGATGTATGGTGATCTTCGTGCCCCTTGCAGTTAAAAGAACTCATCATGTATTCATTGTTTGCTATCGGTTCGTTCATGGGTACCTTGATGATAAGCTACTTCTTCGGAATTTAAATCCTAGGACACTATTATTCTATCATGGGGTCCAATGATGTATAAAATGATCGATACATGATATTTGTGCTGTATATGCTTCTCACTGACATAACCAAGTGTTCTTGACAAGATCACATATCTTGAAGCCACAAGGGGTTGTTTGTTAGGAGATTAAGGGGATAAACCAGGTTTATCCCCTAAATAATCTTTTACCAAATAGCCCCTAAGATATAATATTAATCCTTGATATCCTGTTGTGAACAGGATCTCAATGATAAGCTTGTCCACCATTCATAATAACCAACTGTGCAATCTCGTGTTTGCCCATTTCTGCCTTTCTCTTTAAGCTCAATTTTGTTTTAATCTCTATAGTTTTCGTTGATATTGGTATGTAAAAGGCTGAGCATTAGCTCTCAACCAAATAATAGTACCTTGATCCCTTTTCTTTTATTTTCTTTTTTCATATGAACGTGTGATGTCGATAGCAAAGTGACTGTACTAATTCTATGATTCAAATTGAATCAACTCTTAGTAGTTGTGAAAGTAGTTTTTTCAAGATCAGTTTTTGCTCATGGTTGAAGACTCCTTTTTGTTGTCATAAAGGCAACATCTCAGGAATACATTGTAAATATGTACATAGAACGTAAACAGAGATTTAATTACATCAGTTGTAAAAAATATTTATGAAATTTTTTTTGCTCAAGAATTAGTTGAAAATGATTTTTATTGAGTTTATAAAAAAATCTTGCGTAAACAAACTTGGCGCACCTACTTTATGATCACCAAGCACATAAAACTTGTTTACTTTTTTTGCAAATAGCATAACACACCAAGCCTATCTATCTTATAGCTTTTAGACAATCTAGTCATTCATTAACCAGTATGCTTAGACGGCATAAGGTGTAATGCTATGTTTGGTTAGAGTATTAAAAATGATGTGATATACATCAATTTGGATGTTTGATATTTCTAAAGGATAAAGTATCAAAAACCAATTTGAAATAGGTAGACATTTTGTATTTTAAATCGTATCTTTTTTGCATTACAAATTCTAAATTGATATTTATAAGGAGGTGATTTATGTCAATATCACATTTAAAGCTATTAAAAATAGAGATGTTTAATATAGTTATCAAATGCAAACTTATAATTTCACTTATAATTTCTTAATTTGAAAAAATAATTTTAACTTTTTTATCTTTGAATTAAAAAGGTACATTAAGTTACTTAAAAATAAAGAAGTATGATAAGTTAATTAAATTAAGTAATTGTGAAGAGTTGAATGTCACATTCAATTACAAATTTAGATTTTTTATTAAAAGGTTCACAATTCTGAACATATGAAAAATGGATATTGACCAGATTGATTGAATTGTATGTTCTCTAACACAATTAGAGATTAGAAGTTGGTTCTTAGTTTCAAATGAAGGTATTCTTAGATTGTTGGATAGTGTTAGGAGATGATTTATACATAGTTACTTAATGGTGCAAACAAGTTGAGCCAAGTTGAGTAGTAGACTATTCAAGTTCGACTAATTTATTTTACATAAGTTCAAGATTGAGTTTGAGCTCGAGCTCTTACGAGTAAGCTCAACCCTTGTTCAAACTTGACACATTATTTATTTGAGTCAAACTCGACCTTGAGCTTGAATGGCAGCTTGAACCCGAATAGTGGTTTGGCTCATACTTTGTCTAAATTCGAGTTCAATCTTGATATAAACTTGTTTATAAAATTGAACAGGATCTGAACTCACTTATGAAACTTAAACTTTACCTCATTTTAAAACTCAAACTAAGTTAAATTAAATCAAATATTATCTCAATTTATTTTATCTACTTAGGTAACACTATCTATTAATATTAATGATTTAATTTTTTAAGTAAATATTTAGTTGACCATAGATTTGTTTAAACTAGAGTCATGAATGAATTGAGTTTTATGTTTTTTTAAAAACTTGTTTGTTTAACATAATAAACAATTCAAGTTGGGTTTTTATCAAATCAAGTTTCAAGCTACTTAGCTAGTGTATAGGTTCATTTCCACCCCTACCCATACGCTATCCGCTATTTTCAAATTAAATTGATAAATAAAGGGGTTCACATGTTTTCATAAAAGACATTTTATTTGAAAAAAGTTGCCCACTTCTTTTATCTCTTGGACCCTCGAAATTCGGCTGGTTATATATGGGAATGCCAATTTAGGCAAGTAATCAATGAGTAGCTAGACATAAGGGTATATTGGTTATTAATATAAGAATATTTGGACAATTTTGTGCTCCACTTATGGTAAAATTGAGGACCCCCAAGGATGTTAAATTTTCATAGGTTGCATTTATCAAGATTGTATGAAAAAAGAATAATATTGTATCTATATTAAATAATATTTATGATAATTAAAAATTTTTATTCTTTATTTGTTATATATTGTTGATGTGAAGGAAAAGAAGAGAAGCAATGAGTCTATCTTTCTTTTCTTAACATAAAAAATAAAGTTTATTTAGATGAGAATCTTGCACAATCTCAACTAGATACAATATTATTATATGTTTCCTCTAATTCTCATAATCCTAATAAAAATTGTATAGCATGTTAATCTTGTATCTAAAATGATATTAGTCAAAAAAGCGTATATTTGAACTATCTTAAAGTTTCCAAGTTGATAACAACATCTATCCTTATCTTAAGACAAAGATATATGGGTTCTACGTGGCACCGGAGTTGAGAATATAAAAGTGTCATGAGTTGTGAGATGCGATATCGTTGTCACCTCCACCACCATCACCATCACAAAAGACACAATCGACACCTCCGCCACTGCTGCCACCTCCACCACCATGATCGTCGCAGCCACCTTCTTTCTTCTTCTTCTTCTTCTTCTTCTTCTTCTTCTTCTTCTTCCATCTCTTATTTTATCACATACATGCAACAACAAATTTCAAGCTTCTTCAACTTTGATGGGCACACATGAGTTGTTCAATTTATAAATTTAGGTACTTCCATAAGCTTTCACTTTCTAGATGATGCACACTCTTAAGACGGAAACAAAAAATTTTAGGGCAAACAATAGAAGTATCATAATTTTTTTCTAAAATTCACCGTATTAATGTCTTGTTCTCTTGATGATTTTTCTAATAAAATTTGGTAACTTGAGTGATTAGTGATTGAGTGATGTATTTCAAACAGAACCTTACAAGTAGGCAAATTGAGATTCTTATTAGGGCACTATGTGACAGAAAGGGTATACTTGGTTGCATGCAAAATAGATTTTTTCACAAGTTTCTCTAAAAATTATTTGTTCCTTCATTTGGTTGTCTTCGAAACTATAGTCAATTGAAGATGTTACTTATTGACTTTTCTATGGCTTCAACTTTGATGTCATCATATTTTATCCGGATGTTATTTTTTTGTGAAAACCACAATCTATGCTCATAAATGGTGGAGGAGAAGGCCATAGGGGGGGGGCATTGTTGGAAGGCCATGAGTGGTGGGTCTTCATTGGTAGGGGTAAGGGAAAGATATCTTTGCAGAATGGGAGAGGAGGAGGTCAAGGTTTGCTCAAGAGGCTAAACTTGATGAGAATGGGGCCAAGAACGGGCGAAAAGTGAATTGTCTTCATCTGAAGTAGCTACAAAAAGAGACCTAAGAACATGAGCTTCATTAGAAGGGGCAACGACTAAAAGGAGGTTTAGAAGGTGATCTTGGTGAGAAGGGGGAGGGAGATTAGGATCTTTAACAAAAGAGGCAAGGAGGAGGCTCAATGGAGCAGATACTTCACATGAAAAAGAACGAAGGATGCTTAGGAGGTTGAAGAAGATTAGGTCAGAGGGGGAGGATGAAGTCAATGATGTAAAACAAGGAAAGAAAATTTAGAAAGCACAATGGATGAGCTTGAGGGTTGCTCTTGTTTATACTTGAATAATCTCTTTCATATGTGCCTGCCCTTGTTTATACTTGAATAATCTCTTTCAAATGTGTCTATGGTACATGTATGTGATAGATTGATATAGATTTGGTGGTACCCATATATTCACATTTTACTTTCTCAAGATAACCAAATCATTTCTATGACATTTGTGTACCTATTAGGATTAGAAATACATTGAATGAATCATTTATATCATTGTTGAAAGATTAGTTTGGTAATGATAAACTCAAATGGCGTGTGCACCACAAAATCCCTTGGACTTTATTTAGACTCTATTCAAGATCAATTTTCTCTTAAGCATAGGTGCCATTGAATAAGATTATATTTGGTGAACGAATTTATTGGTGTCCTAAAACAACTCAAAAAGAGGAGCAATCTAATTTGCCGACTAATATTTGCATTGTTTGGTTATAGTTTTGAAAATGATACCAAATTAAATTTGACATTGATATTTTAAGGATATGTTTAGATTGGTTACTGTTTGGTTACATTGATATTTTTAGATGCATGTCGACACATTACAATTTACTCCTTTTCTGTTCTATATATTTCAAAATTAACTTTAATAGCCAAAACATTAACTTATATCACTATTGTGGTAAAGATGTTTAATATTTTGACCAAACTTGTTTAGATTTATACAAAAATTTAAACAAAATCATAATTACCTCAACTGCGAAAAGTGCTTAAGAAGATTTTGTTGCTAATGTAATTAGTTAATAAATTATTTTGATAGAGTTAATAAACAATCTTGCATAAGCATATTTAGCTTTGTCTATTTGTCTCTTGTTGCTTTTACAGAATCCAACCACTCATTCACGAGAAATTCGACTCCTAGACCACATAAGGTGTAATGTGATATTTTGTTAGTGTATTAAAAATGATATTATATTAATTTTACTATTTGTTATTTCCGGAGGACATGTATCAATAACCAAATTGATCAATGTAGATATTTTGTATTGTAATTCATATCTTGTTTATATAATTGATATTAATAACTATATAATTTATATAGATGTTAATTTTAATATTTTTAGTGATAGAGGTGTTTGATATGGTTGCCAAATGTAAAGTTTTAATTTCATTTCTTGTTTCTTATTTCATAGAGAAGAAAACGTATAACTACCTTACCTAATTTGCAAACAAGTTATAATAGGGTACTTAAAGTAATTTTCAAGAGTTAAGTGTCACATTTAAATGCTATTTCATATATTTTATCAAAAGGTTTTAAATTCTGAAAAATGGATATTAACCAAATGGATTGAAACGTATTAGATTTCCAAAAAAGTGTTCTTAAATTGTTGGATAGTGTAAGGACATACACACATATAAGCATAGTCTATCCTCAAATGGAAATGATTAAAAAGGGGTTTGAATATTTTAGTAAAGACGTTTTAATTGAATAAAGTTGCCCACTTCTTTAATCTCCGAGGTGGTCCTCTAAATTAGCTGTCTATGGGAATGCTTATTTATATCTATCTATTTATAAAAACAATTATTTATAATAAGTGGTAAATTCTATAATTTATTCTTATATCTTTTTGACTTGAAAAAAATAAGTATTATATTTTTTATTTTAATATTCAAGTTCAAATATTTTAATATAAACATAAAAATAAAATAAGATACATTTAGATGAGAATCTTATGCTTGCGTAATCTCACTAAAGACAAAATTATTATATGTTTCTTTTAATACTCTAATAATCCAAATAAAAATTATATAGCATGTTAATTTAGCATATAAAAATACATTTGTAAAAAAACATATGTTTGATTTATCTTAAACTTTCTAAATTGATAACAACAGATGTTTCTATCTTACGACGAAGATATAATGGTTTGAGGTGACACTAGAGTTGCGAATATAAAAATATCATTTTTAATTTCAAATATAAAAATATTAATATAAAAGTATTACTTTCTTTTTAAGATGAAGATAAAAAGATTTTACGTGGCGCGGCGAAAGAGTTTCAAATATATATAAACGTGGCGTGGCGCAAGAGTTTCAAATATATATAAAAATATCACGTTCTTCTTCTTCTTCTTCTTCTTCTTCTTCTTCTTCTTCTTCTTCTTCTTCTTCTTCTTCTTCTTTTATTACATATATGCCACAACTATCTTCAAGCTTCAACAATCTTGGTGAGCAAATACATGGTTCGTTCAATTTATTGATTCTGGAACTTTCATAAGTTTTCACTTTCTGCATGAAGCACATTCTTAAGATGGAAACCAAAATTTTATTCAAAACGAATTAAGTGTTAAATTTTTTTCATAAATTTCACCAAATTGTTTTCAAGCAACAGTTTACCAGTGGGCAAATGTAGATTCTCTTTAGGGCCTTGTGTATCATTGAGGGTTTACTTGGCGCTAGCAAAATGTACTCTTCACAAGTTTTCTTAGAAAATTAATTCTTCCTTCACCGATTCAGGTAGCCTTGCATCCTCTTAGTGCGACTTCAGTGAAGAAAAATCTACGGATGATCCCGATGTCGGAATCTAGTTCCATTTGTTTCTATGGATAGAGAACTCAAAGAGAAACAGATCTCCTGTTGATGACTTCTCCGGAATCTGTCTGTATAAGTACGTAGAAAAGCTGAAAGTGGACGGATATGGAAAAGTAGAACCTGGATGCGCACCCTTGGTGCAGCAATCGCCACGGATAAACGGCAAGTTGGAATAGAATGCTGTCAGTTGAAAATGAAAGAGGACGAAGAGAAGAACAACTCTTCTATTGAATACTTTTACAACAGGAATCCGAATTTTCTACAAAAGCCGATGAATTTAAGTTCTTGTAGAACGCATGGATCGGACTTCTCCCTCACTTCGGGATCGATCTCTCGACGTCGGATTGGCTTTGGACGTTAGGAAGGCCTTGGGAGGGAGCTTGGATGACCTCAGGACGAGCTAGGCATGGGGGTTAACCTTGGGTCGTTGGGAATAGCCCTCAATTTATAGAGATGGAGAACCGGATCAAAATATAGAAACTGGACCGACCGCGCCCCCGCGTTCAAAAGAGGTGAGGGCGCATAGGACGTGCCCTCCACCTGATGATGCACAGGGCGCGCCCTCACCCTAGGGGCGCGGTCTACATGCCCCCCTGTTTCAAAGGAGGCGGGGGCGCATTACGCATTTCATTGCAAAAAATTGTCGAAACCTTTCGTAAATTGCTAAAAATCGAACTTGATAAGATGAACACACCCCTGACCCAGGGGAACGATCAAAATAATCGATCTTAAGGGGGGAAACCTTTCCAAAATCTGGTTTAGAAGGCGCTAATTAGGGTAATTTCTGGTTTCTGAAAACGGACCGCGCCCCTATCTTTCAAAGGGAGAGAGGGCACGCAGGGCACGCCCTCAGACCGAGGGCGCGTAGGGCGCTCCCCAAGTGTGAGGGCGCAGTGACCGCGCCCTCCCATTTCAAGCGGGGCTAGGGAGCGGTACACTTTCTCTCCTATGCGCATATTCCGCGGGCCGTAACTTGCAAACGGGACGTCCGATTTGACTCCCGTTTGTTGCGTTGGAAAGAGGGCATTAAACCGCAGCTTCTTAAGTCAGTAAGCTAGCTGGCATGACTCCCGAGACATTCGCACAGGGCTTTCTACTAGTTTGCCCTCTTGCAGAAAACCAAAAAACGTGGCAGAGATCCAAAAGGGCACGGTTTTGGTAGAGAAATCTCGGGTCAACTCAGGATGAAAAAAAATGATGATCGAACAAGTTCGGTATAGTTGAAAAGCTTGAAATCATCGAAAAATCTGAGATTAACCCGATAAACGTAAACCGAAGCTCGAAAAAAGCTGGGAAACCCTAAAATCGACCGAAACGGGCGTACGACCCCGGTTGATGAAAATATATGACTAGTATCGACCCAGATAACCAGAAAAGGTTCGGTGATAACCGGAAAGGCCTAACACGTGGTCTGGAATAGTCGTGTCAACACGGATCGAAAAGTCATAACGAAAAGTCGTTATAGACCAACGCCTGTCGAAATGACTTCTCGAAAAACCTGAATGTTACGAAACACACGTGGGACTCCCGAGACCTTCAAGTATGGACCATTCAAGGTCGGTCATTGAGCAGGCTTTGTGTTTTCACGGTTTACGCGTGGTTCTCGCTTGAAAGTTACGGCATTATTCCAGAAATCATCGGTCCATTCCCAACTCACGAGGGACTCCATCAACGTCCTTAGCTCATCTCCATGAGGTAATCTGGATCAGATAATGGTCACATAAAGGATATCGCCAATGGAATAGGAGTAAGGAGCTCCGAATCAGGCCAATTTGGCGTGTCTACATTTGATTCTAACTTACATTTTCATGTTGTTTAGCATACATTAAAGCATACATTTGCATTTAAATCTCTTAAAATAGGGATTGGAATTTAGTCCAAATCTGATCAATTTCTAACATTTTTTTGGTTTTTGTTCAGTTTTGAGCATGCTACTATATTTTCTTCAATTCTAATGTTTCCTTCCTTTGTTTCCTTATTTTCTTGTAGACATTTTAGGTTGATCTGGTTAAGGTGAAGCCATATACATCATTATCTGGTATAGGTGGAGGTGAAATTCCTTTTTTATATTCAACATTAATTTTTAATTTATGTAGATTTACTAATGATCTCTTACTTATTTTTGCTTGCAATGGAGGATCAAGTCTTGCATTTCATGGTATCTCATATGTGTTATATTGAGGCCTCCTGATCTTTTAGTAGGACAAGCTAGACAGAATGTGATTCGGTTTGCTTCTCTACACTACCCCTTTTTGGGAGGACCATGCATTTCTTCCAGAGATAAGGAAGTGATGGGATTCCTCCTCATGCTTATTCCTTCTTCCTTGGGGCCATATGGTCCCTTCTCTCGAGAATGTGGCTTACATTATTAGCTTGCACATTAAGGGAAAGCAAGTAACATGTGCCACTCGGGATGACTACACAGAGATGTTCTAAACTCTGTTTAGTCATATCATTGCGAGGAGCTATGGTGATGGTGTCCAAACAATTAGTCATTGGGACATCAGTCACCTCGTAAGGCTAGACAAGCCTCATCAACTGGCCTATGAGAATACCAACTAGTTTTAGTTTCATTTGATTAGGCTTGTGACTATGCATTTTATTGGTACAGTTGGTACCCCACTAGCTGACATGGACCTCCACCGCTTCTTACTTTTCTTTCTTGGATGCCTCCTTCTGGCCTCGAAGACTAATAGGATCTAGGATCCATCTTTAGTTCATCCCCCTCTTGTCTAACGAAGAGTGCATCAGAAAGTATGCTTGGGGAGCAGCAATGCTCGCCCTCCTTTTTGCTGATCATTCCCTAAAGAGAGGGTTCGTATCTACTAGTGGCTTCACACGTTTTCTTCAAGTAACCTCTTATTTATGGTATTCCATTGCTTATTTGGTTGTGTAGTTAACTGACACCTCTTTCTTACAAGTCTGAAGCTATTTATACATTTCCTTGTGTGGGACATGATCGAGTATCCCGATCGCCTTCCTTTCCTAGCACACTAGGTGCTAGGCCGCTCTACCACTGTCCATGCACATTAGATGATGATAGTACGGTGTGACCTCATTTGTTTGCCACACAGCCAAGTATTTCATCTTTTTGAGTTATGCCATTTTATTTATCCCTCTACACTTAATTTTTTCTTGTTTTTGAGCAAATCTTCTAGCAACTGAACCTTAAGACTGATGACTATGATCAGCCCTAGATGTCTAAGGGGATTAGTTACACATTATGTGGCATTGTAATGAGTTAACGGTCATCCGTGGGCATTTAGTAACATATTCTATTGCTTAGTAATGGCTTAGTAATATGTTATGTCTGGTGAAATTTGATACTATCAAGTGTAATATGTTACTATTAAGTGGCATATGTTACTATGAGGTGCAATATGTTACTATGAGGTGCCAAATATTACGATTGGGTGCCATATCTTACTATCATCTGTGATATGTTAATATCAGCTACAATATTGCGCAAGTTAGTAACATATTGCATGAGCATTTAGTAATAAAACGTGAAGCTTAGTAACATATTACGCAATGTAGTAATGGGTTAAACGTGCTATCCATAGGCATATAGTAACATATTACGTGGCTTAGTAACATATTGCACATCATAGTAATGGGTTAAACAAACCATCCATAGGTGTTTAGTAACATATTACATGGCTCAATAACATACTACGTGACTTAGAAATGAGTTAAACATTAGTGAGCATTTTAGTAATGTAGTGTGCAACTTAATAACATATTGTGCGGTGTAGTAACAAATTAAACAAGCCGTTTGTAAGCATTTAGTAATATATTATGCTGCTTAGTAACATAGAGGGAAATGTAGTAATGAGTTAAACCGGCCATCTGCAAGCATTTAGTAACATATTAGGTAGATAGCAATGGCTTAATAATTTATTACTATCTGGTGCAATATGTTACTATCACATGTAATATGTTATTATCAGTAGTTAAATATTACTCTTGTAGTTATAATAACATATGACGCCTAATAGTAACATATGACATCTGATAGTGACATATTGCACTTGATAGTAACATATTACACATGATAGTAACATATAGCACATGATAGTAACATATTACCAACCCATTACTTTGCGCACAATATGCTACAAAACTATGTAATATGTTACTAAACTCCCATGGACAACATGTTTAACCTATTTCTAAGCCGCGCAAAATGTTACTAAATGTCTACGGAGGACTAGTTTAACCCATTATTGTAATATCTGCTAAAAAAAAAAATTCTGCGGATTCCCCTCCCACCCGGACTACTCCCCCCCCGCCGCCGCCGCCGCTACCGTTGCCGGATTTCCCTCCCCCACCCTCCCGCTGGGACTCCATCTCCCTCCCCGGTTACGGAAGCCCCCCCTGTCCCGGTTGTAACGCCAACGTCCCCCCTCTCGGTGTATATCCCCCCCCCCGACGCTCTGGCCAATCTCTCTCCCCCTCTCCCTCCCTTCTGACTTCTGGTCGACCACCGCCACCCGCGTAAAGGCCGCCTGTCTGGGACGCACGAACCGCGGCTACCGCCGCCTTCTTCTCTCCCTCTCCTATAGCAGCAACGCCGCCACCCTCCTCCTCTCCTCCCACGCCGCTGCTGCCGCGCGAAGCCGCTGCCACCTGGCCACCTCCTTCCGCGCGCCGCGGCCGCCCGCGGACGCCACCACCGTCGCCGCCCGCGACGCTCCTCCTTCCCCCCCCCGTTGACCTCGTCGCGCCCGCGTCCCCGCCGTCTCCCCACGCGCCCGTGCACATCGCCGCCGCCAGCCCAGCCGCCTCCCTCTGCATCGCCGCCCTGCCTGCACCTGCGCTGCCCAGCACGGCAGCCAACGCCATGCGTCGTTACGTGCCCACCGGCGGTCGCGGCGGCGGCCACTGCCCCCCCTCCCCCCCTCACCCGGCCTCCCCCTCTCCGCCTGCCGCTCGCCGGACTTTTCCACCCTCCTGATGTATATATTTCTCCCCCCCGGTGGCGCACGTCAAGCTTCCGCCCCCTCTGCACCGGTCGCCGTCGTCGGTTGCGGTCGCCGTCACCGCCGGAAGCGAGCTCCGCCGCGCCCCGCCGTCGCGAGCGCCGCCGTACCTCGCCGTCGCAAGCGCCGCCATGACTGCCGTCGCGAGCCACCGATCGAGCCGGCCAGCACCCCGGTCCAGCCGCCCGGTCCAGCATCCGGCTCAACGCCGTGAGCCGCTGGTCGAACCGCCCGGTTCGGCACCGGTTCAGCCATATCTGATTTTCGGAATTAATAAATCCATAAATTAGATTTGAGGCCAGAAAAATAGCAAGAAAATTCCGAAAAATCCGAAAAATTCACAGGAGCTTCCAGGTAGGTTTCTCAAGCTTGTCTATGTATTTGATCCCATTTTGATTAGAAAATACGCATGATTTAACTTATGGATCATAAGTTGACTAGTCTTAGACTTTGGACTTGTAAATATTGATTTTCACAAAATCTCTGAAATCAAAAACATGAAATTAGTATTTTGTATATTATGGAACATGTTTAGCTTGATTATGCTTGGGTAGAAGCCTTTTCTATCAAATTTGATCTTATGAAAACCATGTAAGTGATTATATGCTAGTTTGGAACAAGAATTGAAGGTTAATTATGTGTAGACTTGAAAAACTCTTGGGTCATCAAATTATACCTTTTAGAACCTGTTTTGGTCAGTTTATGATTGATTACATGAGATCTTAATTTGTTTAGTTTATGCCAAACATGACTTAGGTTAAGTGTCTTGTACATATGTTTTAGTATGTCTAGTTCGGTTTGTCATTGCATGTGTGAGGATCATGTAAATTTTGATTAGTATGATTTCAGATTATGTATTATGTCATGCATGATATGATTATGTTCATATGGTTAAGTTTGGTATATGTTTGATTTAGAATATGTCGGCCGAGTCGGTTAGTACAAGTCTTGTCTAGTTATGGTGAAATATGTTTAATTTGGTTTCAGATCATGGGCTATGCTATGCATAGTTAGTTATGTCAATTTGGTCATGATTAGTACAAGTTGTCATTGAGAACAAGTTCAATTAAGTCGGGTTATCATATGTCTTGTCAAGTTCGTTATGAATGCTATGTCTTGCATGAAAGGCTATGAAATTAGATGTTTATGTCATGTATGCATGGTATGGTCGTGTATGTCATGATATGAAATTATGTTATGAACTCTTGATATGTCGTGCTATGAAGGCTTCACCAGCCTATGTTAGACAATCGCCCGTGGGCAGCGGGTAACTTAGATGAATCCGGCCCTCCCACAGATCCCGGATTACCGCGGTTTTTCCCTTAGTGTCACCACTGCCTAGGTGCACTTTGGGCTAGCTTATTATATGTTACTGCTATATATATTAGAGCTGGTGAATGCATTTTGTACATGTGAAGCAAGACGACCAATTCCTTGCTCTTTGGCTATGTGTTCTGGAAAGGATATGAAATATGTTACTTGTGTGTCATGTATGGATGTTAAACCATGTCATGTTAGAAAAATCAGATTTGTCTGTTTTAATTTGGTCATGTTAAGTTAAGTCTTGAGGTCATTTAGATGATATTTGTCTAGCTTGTATGGTCTTATGTGCATTGGTCTAGAATTAATTGGCTTTGGCATAATCTTTTCTTTGAAGATAATTATGTTTCAGATATGGGTTGTGAGATTAATATAGAAGACATTCTATACTTTTGTATTACATCTCAAGTTAGATATGTTACGTACCATTGCTTGATTATATGTTATTTACTCGATCGATGGGTGAAAGGTGTAAATCCTACGGAGTCCCCGGACTCACCCCGTTGTGGGTTAAATTTTTCAGCAGGTTTTGAAGATTTAAGAGCTTGAAGATGAGGATCAGGTGGAACCAAGGGAATCAGAGTCATTTGCACATGGAGATTCTTGGTATTCTCTACTTTGGTAGATGATCTTGCTTGTTTTTGAACAAGAGTGTGGATAGACTTAGAAGTATGATTCTATTATATTGTTTTGATGGATCTTAGGAGATTAATTGTTTAAGTTTGGGTTGTGGAATCCAAGTGTTGGGTTTCATCCCACTGTCACGACATTGTGTATTTCCGCTGTGTATTTGTGGTAATGTTTTTTTAAATTCAGGGTCGTGACAATTATTATGTCACACAATATGTTACTAAAGTTGAGCACTATATTACTAATTGTTCATGGATGTTTAATTTGTTACTAAGCCACATAATATGTTGTTGAGCCACATAAAATATTACTAAACACAAGCAGACAACCCATTTAACTCGTTACTATGCCGCACAATATGTTACTAAGTAGCACACTATATTACTAAGGCATGCGTCATGTTACTAACCCTTGTAATATACTACTAATGCCTCAGATTATCTTGATGCTAGCCTATGCATTGTTACCAATTCCTCATGTCTGTGAAATGAACGCTCAAAAATAATATGTTACTAACCTATGTAATATGTTACTAATGGCAACAATATATGCAAACCCCTCATATTTCCCTGTTACTAATTGACAAAATAAGTTACTGACTTGTGCAATATGTTACTAACTCCGTTAAAAATTCCCTATACAAAAAATGGTGAAATTTCCTCCACACAATAAAAAAATTCTTCCATACTACAAAAAATGATGAAAATTTCTTCATGCAGTAAATGAGGACAATTCTTCCACGCAACTAAAAACTATTGACAATTTCAACACCCAATTTACATAAATTCTTGATGTTACAAAACAATCCTAAACAATTATTCAATCCATATAAAATTCTAGAAATTGCCATATTATCCACAAAACTAACCAAAAGAATATTATTCTCCTACACCCATATTACAACAAAATTATGCACACCATCAAAAAATTTGAAAGCACCACAAGATAGTAAAAAACAAATCATCGTAACACAAGCCAATTGCAAGGATGGTTTCTTCTCTAGTGCTTAAGGTTAGATCTTCTACCAAGTAAATATGTTCTTTAGTGCAAAGAAGGCATTAGTCACGAAAGTCTCCAATGCTCTAACCCATTCTTCTCCACCTTCCAGGCCTTCTTTCTCCAACTCAACAGTTGACACTTTTTCACTAGGAGGGTTCATTGTTAGGTGAAGAGGTGCTAGAGAAAGATAGTAATGCTAGAAAGATGACACTAGAGGAAAAAGGTAGAAGAACACCTTGCTACAAGATTGAGCTTCCTTGCAAACACACTTGGGTCACTAGTCCTCCCCTTTGAAACCCTTTGAAACCTAGGTGATGACATTGTCGGAAAGGGAGGGGTTTGGGAGACATTTGTTATTTGCAAGGAGAAGAACAACAATTACTCTTTGATAACAAACAATGATGCTGAAGACAACATCACCGGAGGAAGACTGTGTCAAATGAAGTCACACTCTGCTTCTTTGAAGATGATGCCAAAATAGACTTTTAACACCTATTATATTTGCTCTTTAAAGTATCATATTTGCCACTAAAACAAAATAACAATTATACATATTTTACGTACTATAGATTCCACCCCTAGAAGTCTATAGTAGCTCATTATTTATATTACTATTAAATTAATATTTAGTAACAATTTTATTTGTCTTCATCTAAGCAATAAAATATCACATTTTCTCGTCATATTAGTCACAAAAGTAATTAAATATGACTGTTTTAGCTGCTATAGAAAATAATAGCAACAATTGAAATGGCTACCATAAAAAATAAATTATAATAACAATTAAATTGTTTATTAAAGATACATATAATACTAATTTTATTTACTATTAATTATATATAGTAACATTTGATTGCATATTGTTATAACAAATAAAAATACTATTATATCACCCAATATGCCATCAACAACAAATATAAATGTTGTTGATGTTAGTAATAATAGCAATGAAAAATATATTTTCTTGATAATTAAATTAAACATATTAAGATCCACATCTAACTGGTATATTATTCCATATAATAACAATCATCACATACCCACTCATATATATACAAAAAGTGATTTTAATTTGCATCTTTATGCAAAATAAAATTTACTTTGACGATGGCTATTTCTGCATCAAATCTTATAATACATTATACATGTCCACTTAACATCAAGTGAAGTTCAAGTCACTATAAACAATATCTAATTGGATGAATCTCAAAAAAACTAAGATATCCAAATTCAACCTAACACATCCGTAAAAAAATGAATTTGGCATGTAGTATAGCATGATCATTCAACCAAGTTTTCCAACTCATTTGAATAGTGCCCCTTATACGTAGGTTCATTATTTTTTATTCTACAGATGCTCCACTGGCGCACCATACACCTTTGAGATTGATATGAGCAAAATCCTTACATGAGAACCTCTGGCTAGGCAAATAAACACCTTCGAGATTTATTGTAAGTGGATCAATAATACTTGCTAGATATCCCCTATTCATAAGATGATGTCCATAGGCTTCCTCCCTAGTAGATGTTATCAGAGAACCACCCCATAATTTTGTAAACATCAATCTTGACCAAACGATGCCCCGTCAAAGCATACTCGGCTGCCACCTAACTGTACACGTAGAAGCATCATGTTAGCTAGCAAAATAGAAGTGTAAAGAAATGAACCAATACATTATGTATGATGTATATGTACATATATACAAAAATAGGAGAAGCAGATAAAAAAAACCTCGAATCTTGGATGCAATTATATGTGCCTTCTCCACCTGTTTCATATTTAGGTGCCTCCCTCTTCCAACACTATATCGCTTATCATCTGCACAGTAGACACTAAAGAGTATGACAAATAAGCATCTAGAAATTAATAGTAAAATAAATTATAGGTTGTGTTCACATCAATTTACAGTCTCTTGCCTGGTTGTACTTGAGCCACTTTTCCGCTTTACATGCAGCAATCCATTTGTCAATTCTGTCCATTATATCTTTCTTGCTTAGAGACTTCTTTAGCCCATTATTTGCCCTTCAATATATGCCAAAAATTCAAAAGGATAAACAATAGCAGCAGATAAAATCAAGGACAAATGCAAAAGGAGTGCAGAAAAACCATAATATATCAAAGCAATGGATTTCCTAGGGGCAGTGCTATTGCCCAGTTAAATGTGTGCCCAACTGTACATTTATTCTAGTTTTGCTATCTACCACAAAGCAGGTTCTTTCATTCCACTGGCTTTCATTTTGGTCAATATTTCAAATTCACTTGAATTCTACCAGCAAACATTCTAAAACAGTAAGAAATAGAAATAGGCAAGGTCTCATTTTTTGAGTGAACTAAAATTGAACTATGATGAACCATCTTATCATCAGGGTACCAACTACAATTTTGCTCGTGTTCTCTATTCTTAGTTCTTCTTGTTCTTTTTGCTACTCATCCCCTTTATCACAGTGGGGCAGGCTGTGCCATTGATCCTACTTTGCAATAGACAAGGAAGGTAAGCTAGGCATGTGCATCGTTCAACTTTCAGCTCAATTAGATCATTTTCTTGAAACAGAAGTAGACAGAACAGGGATACACAATTTAAGTAATTCACAGAATTATCTATCTTCCTACAAAATCTAAACTTAAAAATACAAAATTTTCTCACTTAGCTCGCCTTTTAATTTGTTTATGTTTTAAAATACATAAAACTTAATTTAGCGACTCAAAACAAAGACAATCAAAAAGTGCTTCGTCCTCAATGTTCCAACTGGAATCTACTTCCTAGCCAAGGCTCACAACTAATCACATCACAAGAATACAAAATGGCTTGTACCTTGAAAACAATGACCTCATCATGCATAGTGCAGAAAAGCAAACAAACAACCCATTCAAATTAATAAAATAAGATTTTAATATGCACAAATAAGCCAAAAATATTTGGCATTCTCAAATATAAATATGCAAATAAGAATGAAGATTGCCAAAGCTACCACTTCCATACCAGTTTATTTGCAAAAAATACAAGCATTTTTTTTCTTGAAAGTGGATGTACCACAAGTCATTAAGTATCAAAAGAGATGTAAAGAAATGGAAAGTCTAGAAACAAAAGGATCTGGCCAAAATAAACCATGCAAAAGATGTCATCTTGCATCAAGAAAGAAAACAAGTAATTAAATTCATGTATATTTGTAGGTCAAAGAAAATCCAACGCAAAATCCTTATGCACCAGACCTTCATTCTAAAGAGTAAGTGCATTGTAATGATTGTAGTTGATTTTCATCTTAAATTACTTTTCATATGGTATTTCCTAATAATTTACGACATGAATTTTATTCTCATTGATGTATTGTGCATGGTTCTCTAGGTCAGGACCCGGGTTGCGACCCACGCCTGACCCAGTCGGGTTTGAACATGACCGGCTCTGTTGCAACCCGGTTAGGCCGACCCTTCCAGCCAGGTCATGGCCGGGGTGTCAAAGGACCGGCCCAGCCTGGCCCGCAATCGGCCCAACCAAGGCCCTCTCCAATATATAATGGGCTGACCCAGCTCGGCCCATTTTATGTTGTTGGTCCAACCTAGCCCAACCCATATAAAATATAGATTTGACCCGGCCCAGCCCGGCCGATTTTCAAATTTATATATACATTATTTTTTAAAATTTTTTATAATAACTTTTACCAAAGTTTTTGTATGACATACAAAATTAAAACTAAGATTCTCTTTTAAAATATTAAGATACATTAGGTATGATAAAAAACAAGAAACATGATTAAAATAACAATAGTAAATAGACAGTGCGCATTCATACTTTTTTAATTTATGATAAAATATATAACTTTTATCTGACGGCTTAATATTTCTAGTCTATGATAAAAAGTATATCATATTTAAATTTTTTAAACATCAAATCAACTGCTAAAAAATTATTTTGAATCTAAAAATAAAAATAGATACATGAATAGAAATATATAATTTAACACATAAATAATTTTAGATATCCAATTAATATTTCATTATTCAAAAGTATTACCCTTTTTTAATTTATCTGATAGTCTAGATAAAGGCCTTTTGCATGCCTTCTCGCGGACTAAGAGATGGCGACAAACGGGCATCGCTGCGGAATAGTGATGTCGCGACTCGCGAGTGGCCGATGGGCTTGATTTCTTGGCCCAAGAAACACTAGAGGGCCAATTTCTCTACCCCAAAACAAGACCCAGGACTGACCCAGCCCGAGGGCCCATGGGCGAGCCCGACCCATTGCCATCTCTAACTTAGTTGCACAATATATTTTATATATTTTGGTGATACATTCTACAAACGTAAAGATAAATTGATCATGTTTATTGAGATATAATCACAAAAAGAGTAGACATCATTCGGCTGCGAAAATTACGCTAAAAAAATCAGACATTACATCATAACGTGTTACTCCAAATGGGCATTGGAAAACTCAAACATCACACAATAATAATAATAATAAATGTGGCACGAGCCTCCTCGGCACACAGCACTGCTCCCTCCTGCTCCAATCAAAACATTCATAAAACAGGAAATTAAACATGCTCACATCACCACAGAAAATGGTGCAACTGCTGTACGCTATTATTATCGATGAACTACCACCTGGGCAATCGATACAACTGAGTTTCTTCAGACGTCGACCCCAATCCTTTGGGCTACATAAGCAGAGCAAATCAACCAAGTAGTGCTGGGTTCAAAACTCTTTTGAAACAAATTAAATTGAATCAAATAAATTAAATTAAATTAAATATTTATGTCAAAATTAAGTTTATTAGTAATATTTAGGTATCTTTTTCATCTAAAAATAAATATTTTAAGAATTTGTATAGTAGAACTAATAGTATATACAAATATAGATGTTGTATTTTGATAAAACATGGTTTGAATCAAACAAAAATCATACATATAAATTATATCTTAATAAAAAATGGTTTCAATAAACCAAATAGATTGGTTTGGATGGGAAAATTATCCTCAAAAATCAAATCAAACCACGAGCACACCTAAGTGCTGGTTTTATGAAAGGGTGGCAAAGAGGACAAAAGAGATAGCAGGGCGTGTACGAGACTACCTCTTTGAAGGAGAGGACATTGCTTCCCCAAAGCCATGAGTCGCAGCCCGCATCCCTGGCTCCCTATACGTCGTTCCTGCAGTCGTCGCCAACATGGACAGTATCCTCTGGATTCACACCCAACAGATCGCAGGCTTTCAAAAATATGGTGGGGTTTGGTTTCTCTGCTGCTACCTGTTGCATGCAGTGAGATGTTTGTTCATTACATTATACCAATTCCACGTCCAGAAGATACGATTCTCATTCAAAGAAACAGACTTATCTAGAGAGGCTAGGTTAGAATATTAAAACTAACGCGGTATGTATCAATTTTGACCATATTAGACACATCAGATACAAATGTTATCCACTGCGTGAGTGTTCCGAAATAGTAGAATAAATGGTATTCACATTTTGCTTTTCTATTCATGGATGCTCAGAAACTAGGACATCCCGGTGAATAAGAAATAAGAAGTGCAAATGTGCATTGCTTACCTCAGATGAAGAGGCAATTGCATCGAACCAGTGATCACATTTCAATGCCTACAGAAGGGGACGCAATCGTGTATCAAACTTTGACACAACGAAAATTTTGATACCAACTTTTCTGAGGGCCTTAAATACTTTCTCAGCATCAGGATCACAGAGGTGCCAAGCCTGAAGTATACTTGTGTCAGATTGAGAAATATGGTACAAGAGTAGAACAAATTTGTAGGAATTTGAAGTTGTGAGAGCTATTACCTTCTCAGTCTTGTAATATTCATAGAGCTCTTCAAAATATTGAGAATTAGAGCAGCCCGTGGAAGAACTGACTACGAACTGCCAAAAAGGTCTTCCATCATCCACGTATCTACAACACATGGTACACGAAAATATAAATCTTGGAAGGAAAGCATAAAGTCCAAATGTTTGTGAAGACATCCAAAGACACCATCTAAAACATCAATGTTGTAAGAACTTTTCAGCTAAATCTTATTAGCCTCGATGAGACAAACAATGGCAGCCCAAACATAACGTTTATTTCCAGCTAAATCCATGTTAACCATCTGACCGACAGGGATGAAAACGAATAGATTATTCAATAAACCTCCAAGGAAATATTTGTTGTGAATACGGTTAACTAATTACATAATGTAACACATGATTCAGGCAGTAGTTAGAGATGTGACTTATGGATTTACATTAATGTCATGTGCGAATTGTCCACTTGCTTGAAGGCTTCATTTAACAAAACAAATGGCATAGCGTTCCTTGCTTATTTCCTTTTCAGATGGATCAAATGTTCGATAACTAAGATCGCATATCCTTTTCCTATACCTTCATGGGATTAAAAAAAGGCTTCATATAACAATCTGAAGAGCCATATGAGCACATTATGTTAGTTGTTATTCTGCAAAGTTTCACCAGGTAAAGATTACCCTTACAGGACTGGTCCAGCCAAAGAAGCAAAAAAGATTTTCTAACCCCTTTAATCTATTTGTGATAGTAGACCCATCTATAGGAAAACACCCTTACACACTTTTCGGCTAGTGATTACATGTCTCCTAGCATCTACCTTCACCTGATCTCTATTATCTTTCATCCAACTAAAATATTATCTTCAAGTTGTCCGAACACCTTACATGCACATATGCTTCAAATTTCCCTGTAGTTTTTGCCTCAAAGAATTTTCTTTTTTCTTCTTGGGACAATATGGAGGAGTTTGTTCACCACTTGAAACTGATTAAATCATGATCACATCCGTCCTGGACATTATTCATCAACCAGATAGAAATTGTAATGCATGTCATCTCTAAAAGATTCTCCATTGAAAAATGAGATACTAGAATGAACATCCACAGAGCTTATGCATATGCAGGTAGAATTCAAGAGAAGAGGCTTGCAAGCAAGATTCATGGTGCACTGCAGATGACAAATAACATAAAAAGAAATAGAGTATACCAGCTCACATATAGTAAATGGATATCACCATGCAAGTTGCAAACAGAGTTATTATATCTACTAAACTTCAGTCATGAATAGCCTCACATTGATGCTAAATGAGGATGAACATTAAGCAGACAATCATGAACCTAAAAATCTCATGATAGAATTTACACCTCTGAAACAAATAAAGCCCCCGTTTGTTGGAAAAACAGAAAAAGCCTGGTAATGGGATTGACATACCATAAAAACGCAAATATAAGAATAATTGCAAAATAATTAGCAAAACAAGGAAACTTAGACGGATCTTTCACAGGTTTTGCAAGAAACCAAGGTCTATTTCACATGATTGGTGCTGTAAGTATACCTTAAACGCGATAGAAAGATGGTATGCTATAGAATGACAATTTTGAAAGAAAAAATACAGTAATCCTCCTAGTTCCAATCACAGAGTAAAGCATTCACCTAATGAAAGCCATTATTTAAACCCATCTTCTAAGTTGTCACTGATGTAATTTGATAGAAAAAATGTTAAGCATCAATATATTCATTCTCATCTGGCCAGTAATAAGCACAAGCATCCTGCCCAGAAAAAATTAGAAAAAATGGAACGCATAAGCAAGTTACCTTCTCGCTTTCTAAGAAAGAGCAATCATCGAGGAAGTGAATGACAAAATTACAAAACTAAATATGTGTAAATGGCAAACAAACCTCAGACGGGATCGGCCCCATGGCTGTTCATAAGCCCAGCAGTATCTGTGCAAGATCTCATTCTTCAAGTGCTACCACGTAACTGGAAAAGTAGAAGCATCTTGTTAGCTAGCACAATAAGTGTAAAGAAATGAACCAATACATTATGTATGATGTATATGTACATATATACAAAAATAGGAGAAACAGATTAAAAACCCTCGAATCTTGGATGCAATTATACATGCCTTCTCTGCCTATTTCATATTTAGGTGCCCCCCTCTTCTAACACTGTATTGCTTATCATCTGCACAACAGACACCATAAAAAAGATAAGCATCTAGAAATTAATAGTAAAATAAATTACAGGTTGTGTTCACATAAAATTACAGTCCCCTACCTGGTTGTACTCGAGCCACTTTTCTGCTTTACATACAGCAAACCATTTGTCAATTCTGTCCATTATGTCTTTGATGTAACCTCAAAAATAACATTTAAGGTTTGGCAATTCATTTTCCATTTGGATTTGATTTTGACTTTGACCTTAGTATTGACTTCTTAGAAAAATAGGTGATATCCCATAAAAGTATTAGCTAGGTTCATGATATGTATGAAAATATAGGTTGAGGTTATTAAGTTCTTTGAAATTTAGTTTTGACTTCTCCCTATCAGATGGTGCGAAAATACGATGTTAATTACATCGAGAATGCTTAAATACCCTTGATTATCTGCCATAACAACTCATGGAATAGAAGAACATGCATCTACAAGAATAAACAAACACATAGGAACAACGGCCCCATGAACTTGATAGAATGCAAACAATAAATGTATTTTAAGTTTGGTTTGATTTGATTTAATTTGTTTGATTTGAATTAAGTTAGGTTGAATTTTGGTTTTGACATGAGTTTTAATTTGATTTGAATTGAATCTGGGAGAGTGAGTTTGAATTTGAAAGATTTGATTCAGATGTTTGACAGATTATTAAATTTGTTTAATTATGATTGACTTGAGTCGAATTTGGTTTGTTTGATTAATTTGTATTTGTTTGAGTGATTTGACTTTGGTTGAATTAATTAGTGTGGATTGGTTTATATATGATTTGCTTTGAGAAATTTAATGTGTTTAATATTATCTTATTTATTTTTTTACTTGATTAAAATCAAGTTGGATTCTGTTGCTGCTTGATTGAGTTTGGAGTTTGTTTGAAAAATTGAATTTGAGTTTAATTTAGAAAATCTGATTTGATTTTTTAGAAGGTTTGATTTTGTTTTGCTTATGAATTATGACTTCTATTTTTTGAGATTTGCTAGAGAATTGATTTGAGTTAAATTTTTTGATCACCAGATTGCAGATTGGCTTAAATTGTGGCTTATGTTTTGCTTAATTTATCCCAGTGTTTAACAATTGGAGATTAGCATTTGTTATCTTTTGATTTGTTTTAATTTAAGTTTGGAATGTTAAGATTTACATATTTAGGTCTATTTGGATATGTCCCGTTCGTTTTACATTGATGGTTCGTTTTTATTAAGATTGGTTATCTTCATGGCTTAGTGTGAGTTGGAATTGTTTTTTTTTAATGTATTTTATCTTGATTGAATCTGGTCGGTGTTAAGCCAAGACTGGATACCCATCTGTTCTGGATTTGATCTCACGCTATCTAGGGCTGTCAATGGGCCGGGCCCGGCCCGGCCCGAAGTTGGCCCAAGTAAGGCCCGGTATAAAATGAATCGGGCCGGCCCAGCCCGACCCACATTACTATTCTGGCCCAACCCAGCCCAGTCCATTTAAAATGTGAATTTAGCCCGCCCAGCCCGACCCGGCCCAATCTAATCTCTCTAATCTATAATAAATATATAATAATATGTTCTAAATATTTTAATTATTATTAAAATCCAATCACAATTTTAAAAATTTAAGTTCCAATGCCTCCACAGCAATTAATTTTCACATATATTAAAACCAAATTTGAAAAGAAACACTCAACGTACTACTGAAATTAAAATTGAACTGAATTACTATATTGAAAAAAAAAACTTAACCGTAGGCAGGATCTGGCACTCGAAGTTCTTCGGACAACAAATTTAAACTTATTCTATTATTCACAACAAATTCATAAATATCTTAACTCATTTACACATTTATATAATAAATTTAAAATATTATTTAAGTATATAAATAAAAATAAGTTTAAACGCGGACGAAGCTTAGTCCGCCCCCTCCGGACAGACCCCGGCGGACGGAGACGGACAGTGCTCCCCGCAAAGCCGCTCTCCGCCCCTCCCTCCCGGCAAGGGGTGGACACAAAACGGTTCAAACCGAGAAATCAAATCGAACCAACTCATTCGGTTCGGTTTGAGACCCCTTAAAACTTAGTTTGATTTGAAAAATCTTTAAACCGATTTAAATCAAATTAAATCGTTTAAATTGACTTAATCAAAAAAATATAAAAAATATTATAATATGAATAAAAAATTTATTCCCGGCACCGACGCCCCGCGGTAGAGAGTCCCCTCCGTCTCCCCCCCGGTGGACCGACGATCCCCGCCGGCGGTGCTCCAATCGCCCTCCTCCCCCACCCCCCCGGCGGCCCGCGGAGGTGCTCCAATCGCCCCCTCCCCCCGCCGTGGCGAATGCCCCCGTCTCCGTCTCCCCCCCCCCGGTGGACCGACGCTCCTCGCCCCCCCCGGGCGGACCGACGCTCCCCCCCTGCGGCGGACGGAGCCCCCCCGGCGTACAGAGCCGCGAACCCCAAATCGAGCTCGCGAACCCTTCTGCTCCTCCGATGACGCGGCACCTTCGGTTCCTCCTCCTCCGACGGCAATGCCTAGGGCTTCAAGCTTCAAGCTTCGACTCCCGCAAGAAGCTCTCGAAGCTGTCTCCGTGAGAAGCCCCCGTAGGTGAGTCCCCGTCTCGTCTCCTTTTCCTATGCGCGAGAAAGCTCCGTCTGTACAAACCCTCAGTCTGTACAAACCGCGTGAAAGCTTCTTCCTCTTTGCAATGCACGTTTTACGGATCCCGAGCTTGTTCTACGTAATTTTCTCGTACAAACCCTCGGTCGTCGGCATGTAGATTGCTTAGTCGTTCATGGAACATCCCCCTCGAGGTCGATTTTGCATGTCCCGTAGTTTCTTTTTGACTATGCAATGCCATCTTTGCACTTACGAACGAGCCCTAAGTTTATTTCGACATACATGTCTCGATTTTCATTTCTAATATTCATAAGTCTTAATTTGTGTGATGTTGGCGGGATCTACCGCATTGTCTGTTGTTTGCCTTGTTTGGTGTATTGCTTTCTTGTTGAAGACATATTCTGGTAAGACTTTGCTCGATGTAGGTGACTTTATTATCTTGCTGTATGAACTATGTAACTAATATGTTTCCATTCTAATAGATTAGTACAGAAGCGTGATCAGCAAGGATTTATTAGTGTCAACTAATATTTTCAAGCACAAGATGAGGTAATACATGTTTTTTATAGCGATGGATGTTCATGAGAACTAGTGTCCGATTGTGTAATTAATGTTTGTGTGTTTCTTTATAGTGATATGGATTGGAGTTGGATGGATTTACCAAAAAATGTGGTTGGTTACTATGATGGTGTTGATAACTTTCTCAATTTTGCATTTGCAAACTTACCACCAACTCATCGGATTAGATGTCCATGTGTGAAATGTACATGTTTGCATAAATGTAAAAAAGAGATCGTTAGACAACACTTGTACATTGATGGTGTTATAAAAGACAAACATTTCTCGGAAATTTTATGGTGAAAGACTAGGTCATGTTAAGTTGGAAGAAAGCCAACATGATTCAAATATGCATGACATGTTAGCTGATGTTTTCCCTATGTGTAGTGATGAAAGAAGAAATGATAAAGATTCGAAAGTTTTTTTGCATTGTTAAACGATCTCAACCAACCGATTTATCCTGGATGCAAAAAATTCAGCAAACTTTCATTTCTCATTCGGTTGATTAACATTAAATGCATGGATGGAATGAGCAATAAGCATTTCAATATTTTGTTGAAGTTATTGATTGATGTTCTCCCTGATGGGTCATCAATACCGTCCAAATTTTTATGAGATTAAGAAGATACTTGATAAGTTAGGGTATGGATATAACAAGATAGATGCGTGTCCGAACAATTGTATTTTATATTGGAAAGAAAATGAGAAGTATGAATGTTGTCCAAAATGTGGAGAATCACGGTGGAAGTCTTGTAAGTCTAGTAAAGGTGTAAAGAAGAAAAGAGTGCCTCAAAAAATTTTGCGTCATTTTCCACTCATTCCACGGTTAAAGAGACTGTTTACATGCTCAAAGACTTCTGTCAACATGAGATGGCATGAAGAGGAGCGTGAAGAGGATGGTATGCTAAGACATCCTGCTGATTCTCCATGTTGGAAAACATTAAATAGCATTGATGATTTTGGGTTAGAAACTCGGAATGTACGCCTTGGATTAGCCAGTGATGGGTTTAACCCGTTTGGAAATATGAACGTCACTCACAGTACATGGCCAGTGTTAGTTGTACCTTATAACCTACCGCCTTGGGAGTGCATGAACAGTACGAATATTTTGCTTTGCCTCCTTATTTCTGGTCCAAAAGGTCCCGGTAACAATTTTGATGTTTTCTTGCAACCACTCATAGAGGAACTTGAGATTCTCTGGCACGGTGTTGATACCTATGATGCCGCTAAAGGTGAGGTATTCCATCTACGTGCAGCACTATTGTGGACTATTAACGATTTTCCGGCATATGCCTACATGTCGAGGTTGGAGTACAAAAGGTCGATTAGCTTGTCCTAATTGCAATAAAGACACGTGTTCAACTTGGTTAGAGTGTAGTGGTAAATTTTGTTATACCGGTCATCGGAGATGGTGGGAAAACAACCATAAATTCCGAAAGATGAGTCAGCAATTTGATGGTCATGAAGAATGGGGTGAAAAGCCATTGATGTTGTCTGGAGATGAAATCCTACGTCAATTAGGATACTTTAATTCACGTGTTGCAAAAGGAGACACGAAGAAGATACGTAAGAGGAAGAGACGAGTTAAGAAGGGGGACAAGACCAAGTATCTAGGTTGGAGGAAAGTAAGTATTTTCTATAGGCTACCTTATTGGAAATCTTTGTTGCTCCGACACAACTTAGATGTGATGCATATAGAGAAGAACGTATGTGAGAGTATACTAGGCACCCTTCTATCGATTGAAGGAAAGAATAAAGATGGCTTGAAAGCCCGTCAAGACTTACAAAAGTTGGGAATAAGAAAATGCCTTCATCCACAAGAAATTGGGTCAAGTAAAATATTGCTTCCGCCAAAGACAATTCACATGTAGTAAGAAAGAAAAGGAAAAAATTTTCAAGTTCTTTAAATCCGTGAAGGTTCCTGATGGATACTCCTCTAACATTGCAAGGCGATTTCTTAACAAAGGTAACAAGTTATCGGGGCTGAAGACACATGACTACCATGTGATTATGCAACAATTACTTCCAATTGTCGTTAGAGCACTCCCAAATCTTCATGTATCTTCATTATTAAGTGACATTGGTCACTTCTTCTTAAACATATGTTCCAAAGTTGCTTCCACCGAAGACTTTTACCAATAAGGTCTACATGTCTCAAGGGTATTATGTCAACTAGAGATGATATTTCCTCCGTGTTTCTTTGATATAATGGTACACTTAATCATTCATTTAGCAGATGAGGCCGGGATTGTGGGCCGATTCATTATAGATGGATGTACCCATTTGAGAGGTATCACATTCACTTCTATACGTAAATTTTCCATTTAAGATAGACCGATATTCATTTATGATATTTTTTCGTGTATCTCGCGCATTAAAGTCTTATGTGAGAAATAGGACTTATCCGGAAGGGTCAATTCTTGAAGGTTATATTGTTGCCGAGACAATTACATTTGCGGCTCGATATCTTGACGAAGATGTGGAAACATGGTTAAATAAGACTCATCGACAAGTAGAAGACAGTCCAAAAAATGTGGACCTTGGTTGGGAAGTTTTCATGGAGACTTGTCGGCCGTGTGGGATAAGTACAATTGGCAAACTACAAAATCATGAGCTCAATGAAATACATAAATTTATCATATTCAATTGTACAGCACTCAACAAATTTATCAGGTAAGCTTTCGTCAATTGAAACTTTTCATTCACTATATGAAATATGAATATTGCAGGGATCACATTGCTGAACTTCAAGAAATGTCACCTGGAGTACACATGGAAGAAGTGGAACGCATTCATACATCCACATTTACCAAATGGCTGAAACATAAGGCAATTATCCTTGATTCTTATAATTATATTTTTAAACGATTCTATGATCAGATGATGTCATGATTTTTTTGGTTTGTTAATTCTTCTCAGGTGCATAAGTTGCAAGAGTTTACTAAGGGAGATATATCTCCTTATCTAATTTCAATTAAAGATTTCCCTAGTCATGTGGTCAAGAAGTATGATGCATGCATTGTTAATGGTAGTAGGTTTCACACTAGAAGCCTTGAACAAAGACGAGTTACCCAAAACTCAGGTGTTATGTTGAAAGCAACTACCCCTTCATTTACTAAAAATGTTGAAGAGAATGTTACTTACTATGGTGTCCTTGATGAGATTCTAGAAGTCAACTACAATGGACACATGAGGGTAGTATTATTTAAGTGTGATTGGGTAGATGTGCACCGAGGGGTGAAACATGATGGACCTCTTACAATAGTGAATCCATCAAGTAAATTAAGAACAACTGAACCTTACATCTTAGCATCTCAAGCGAGAGCAAGTTTGGTTTGTTGAGGATCCTAGGAACATTGGTTGGTTTGTGGTTCGCAAGACAACCCCACGTGATTTTTACAACTTATCGGAATCTACTTGTGAGGAACATGCTTTGAATTCCAAGATATACGACCAATGTGTCATTACCAAACATCAAGCATCCAGCATGATGATGAAAATGAGGACATAATGGTCCATAGATTTGATATAGATGGTATTGAAGTGTAATGTAAGTCATTCTTTACTATGTATGTTTCATATTGTTTATTTCCAACAAAGATGGTCCATATGTTTAATATGCATGTTTCATATTATTTATCATTGTTAGTGTCCAAAAAAAATCATGTTTAGATTAATTCTGGTGGCATAAGTAATGTCAGTAAGAAGATAAATATATTTTTATTCATGTTTAGTAGTGGCATAAGTAATATGGAAATTTTTCTTTTTTCAGGTTGCATTAACCCTTTGAGTTTAAGAACTTTGCACTTTCGTAATTGTTTTTTAATTCATATTCCTTTTAGATCTGTAAAAAAAAGGCTTGTGAGGCCCTTTCAGACATCACCTTATGTATACCTATGGTGTATTTTTTTAGACATCAGCCATCACATGTGAAAGTTGCTATGGTTACAGATGGTCACTGCTAGCTGCCTCACATGTGAAAGTTGACTATGGGAGGCATTTAAAATATGCTATGGTCAATATTCAAGTCTTGCATGCATACGGTTTTGCATGCATATATGTCATACAGAGTGAATATGAGTCTAACACATCAGCCAATTTTTTTTCATTGTCTTAATTTGCAGGTTTATCCAGAATATTAATAGTTTCTAACCACCAATTTCTTTTTGTAGGTTGGTTTTTCTATCTCTTACCTGCCACTTTGGGACCTCGCCTCTCGGTTGAAAATGGTTTTGATGGAATGACATAGACATTTGGCTATCAGAATTGTCTTAATGTGCCGGATGAACTCTTCATTTTTATTTTCCATTTTACAGTGGTCACCTCCTTATTTTACAAACCTAATGCTACCTCTATTAGTTGAGCTTTTCTCGTCTTTTTTAGTGGACTTGTTTTGACTTGTTCAGTGGACCTTACATAATGTTTGTTATGTAATCTCTTTGCCTCAATTTGTATCGGTGGATCAAAATTGTCTTTTGTTTTCTACCCGTTTGTTTTATTATGCAAACAGGGAAAAGAAGATCATGGAAAATCTATCTTACAAGTCGGAATGTGCAAGCTCAAAGGAGAAAGGCTTGTGGGGGCCTGGAAGCTCAGATGTTAACACTCTCCCCAAAAAAATAAAGCACATTGCAGAAATCTATGATCTTCCAAAGTCGGTGAAGAAGAAGATGGACTCCGATCTTTTTCAGCACTTTATGGAGTACATAATCAGCCTGAATATTTTCTTAAATTTAAGTCATTTTATTGTTACTGATTACAATAAACCATCCTGCACGTTGCAATCAAAGTTTACTTTTACACATGGAACATTTTTAGGTGAAGTGAGTTGTTTCTCACATGCTTTTTTTTATGCAGAGGAGGTTCTTGTCACATTTTGGAGGGGCTGTATGTTTCCATTGAGTGGCTACTTTCTGATGTATTTATGAGAAAAAATACATCAGCCTTGTATAGTCATCTAGAAAACCATTTGTTCAACACTTTTTTCTGGTCTCTTTTTGCATTGACGCTTATTAATCATTTCTTTTAATTTTGGACAGATTTCAGAAAGGGTTGGATTTACTGCACTTATTTCTTAGCACATATTCTAAATTTTTATTCATTTCCCTTTTTTCAGCCATATGTGGGTCCAACTACGCTTGACCCATAGCACTAATGCGAGAATAGTAGACTGTCTTTTATTTTCTATGTACCTTAATGGCAGCCGTAGGATTATAGATAAAGAGGTGTTCGCAAAGACTTATGTCATTATTCCCATTGTTGATGGGTATGTACATGATAGTAGATGTCAAGTTGATGTATTTTCATTTCTTACTTACTAATGAGAAGTATATTTCCAGGGGACATTGGAGATTGCTCTTGCTATGTAATCTTGCTAATTCTTTTACGTCTGACTTTGGCCCTTGTATGATTCTATTTGATTCTCTCATCTTGACTGAGCCACACAAGCAGGAGCCTGTCATAAGAAGGTAAAAGTTCAAACCCTTTATAATTTGTGTTTGCTTTTCAAGTAAAAAAATGTGATGACAACACTATTCTTTTTTTTAGATTCTTGAAGGATTTGTACCAATCAGAGGGGAAGATGGTCAAAAAGAAGAGCCTTGCCTCTATCCCCTTTTATATACCCAATGTACTACTTGAAAGGGCTTTGATTTGTCTATTTTACCTCGTTTCTCTTTTCTTAAGTGCATTGACATTTTTATCTTTTAGGTACCCCAACAACGGGATGACTTAGAGTGTGGATTTTTCGTATTATACTATTCATATCTCTTTTTAAAGAATGCTCCGGATACATTCTCTCGTTCGTAATATCCATACTTTGTACGTATATTAAACTCATCGGTTGTCCGATTTTCAATCCTATATGCAGCCAAATTCATGAATTACTAATTTGCGTAATTTCTTGCAGATTTCCAAAGACTGGTTTGGGTATGCTGAGATTGACATTTTTATCAACAAAGTCATTGCCTATGCTCAACACGGCGATATGTTTATCTCCTCACCTGATGCTTCAATATCCTCTTCGACAAAATCAAGAGAATCAAATGGAAATGCCCTTGAAAAGGAAGCTATTTCGGAAGATGTTCTTGATGCAGGTGATGGTCAGGTGAAGAGATCACGGGGCCGCACATATTGTCGGGATGTGCTGGGAGTGGAGGATGGCAAAGTCATTTGTGTGGAGTGGAATGAGTTTGGGCAACCTATTGGAAATGGTGGAAGGTCATTAAGAACCTTCTTGGGAACAATTGCAAGGAATAGTGAAAAATGCCCCATAAACATTGCATCATGGGATAAGATGCCTGAGCAGAATATTGCCGATATTTGGGGTTTTATCAAGGTGAAGTTGGTCTTTTTCATGTCTTACACTTCGATTATATGCTTGTTAACTCATTAATTTGATGTTTACTTCCTCTATTTTTTGCAGAGGAAGTATGATGTGGAACTACAACGACTATTTATTACTAAAGATCTATCTCAGAAGTGGAAATATCATAAATACGCACGAGAAAGAAATAAATAGATGGACAGGAGCCACCTCAAGGTCTACATATTTCTTCTGACATGTGGGAGCAGCAAAGACCACATGGTGTTCTGCTGAATTCAAGGTGATTTATTTAAAGATATTTTCACTAATGATTCTATAAATATCCTAATTGTAAATGTTGAACTTTATAGAAAAGAAGTAAGGTTAACCAAAAGAACAAAGGACTACAAAAGATTTTCCATTGTGCTGGTAGTAAATCTTTCGCAGATATCGTGAAAGAGGAGGTTAATGTCTCTTATCTTATCACCATGTTATAATAACAATATTTCGGTATAACTCTTCTGGCCTAATTGTTATGCTCGTATGTGTAAAATTTCAGACTGCTAAAACCGGTGGCAATGTGGATAGAACGGATATTTTTATTATAACACATACGAGGAAAGATGGAAAGGCAGTTAATGAAGAATGTGCCCTTGCAATAGTAAGTATATAGTGATTTCATTATATTCTGTTATGCTTGCCATCATATATCTTCTTTAAATACATTTATGTTCTATGTAGGGAATGCTTAAAGCCTACAAAGAATCTCAACCATCTACTAGTTCGGTTCCATTGGCATCAAAATGTGATGTATTCACCAAAGTACTTGGAGGGGACAAAAAGGGGAGAGTTAGGGGTATTGGCCGCACCCTCACCTCACCATCTTTGGAAAGATAAAGCTGAAACTTCACAATCTGAAAACAAAAAGTTATATGAACGTCTGCAAGTTTTAGAATCCAAAGTTGCTAAGCTTGAGGCAAAGCCCCAAGAGGTAGATAATTTTTCTCATCGTTAATATTGATGTACATTACATTTAAAATTTTGTTTTCTTTTGAATCTTTTACAGTCTGGAATGCGCTCTTCGGCCGCAAGCAAGTTGTCAACGTCAGCTGAAGATAAGGTATTTATTCCACTTATGCTTAACTGTCAACTTGCCAAAATTAAATTTTTTGTTACATCTATAATTAGGATAAACTTACGTTGCCTTCCAAGTTTCTGGTTTGGGATTTTAAACAATGGGGATTTGACCTTTTTTTTGATTGGGGATCCTAGCCTTATGGGATCTGTTCTGGACAGATCTTAGACATGTGCTCATCTGATTGGTAAGATGAGTACATATAAAATCCAGATATGTACTCAATCAAATGAACTGAAGGACCGCATAAAAGCACCAAATCCAGATATGTACATAGTGAAGGGAATTGGAGTCGGATGTTTGCAAATATCTAGCCTTTGCTTTTCTTTTATTGTTTGGCTAATGTGATGTTCCTGGATATTAAACTTAAATTTCCTTTGTTCCTCCAAAGGTCAGTCCACTCGTATCATACTGTTAACTTGCTAGACTTGACCATTTACAAGTGATGTTTTGCTCCAAGGGGGGGTCTGGTTGATGGCCAATTGGAGGCCAGGATGAGAAATGGTAGGATCAGGTAGGTCTGGTTATGCCCAGAACTGACATACTACGCCCAATCGATTTTCAGGTGAGCTAGATTGGGCTATGCCTAGTCTTAAATTTTTAATTTAGCTCAAAGGTCCATGAATTCGTAAGACTAGTATTTGTTGATCTGTTTGAGCAGGTGAGATAGCTTATTACTAATCAGGTGAGATAGCTTATTTCCACCTTGATTGAGCAGGTAACTGGATGGTGGAGATCCTGGTTTGTTAGTTTCAATGGGCACTAGTTGTTTATTGAGAGATATTTGTGCAAATCACAATAAGAACAAATCATTTTTCTTTGCATCCTATAAGCTTGATGCGCATACAGCTTTCTGCTCCCGTCTGCTTGTTTTTGTGCTGTCCTGAATGATGCTATGTTTCATTTTTTAAACTGCATTACAATATACAAAAAGACTACATGATTTCCTACTATCAGTTGCAGGGAAGGGCAAGGAAGGTCAGGTTGCAAGATCTTGAAGGGCAATATGTGGCAGATGGTTTTCTCATTAGTGATGACCCAGTAAAGACTGTAATGGGGAGATTACTGGGTAATGTCTACTATGAAATATCTGTCACATTTGTTAACAAGCCCGATACCCCTCTTGTTGTGAAGGATGATCATAGAAGAAGAATGAAAGATGCCATAGGAAGCCACATAGTATGGTTGAGAGATTATGTAAGTAATTTACTTTACATCTTTAAATTAGTTATAATCATTGGATGTTATGTATTTTAATTAAATCTTATCTTCCAAATGCAGGTGGTTATAGAAGATAAATGAATGAAGATTCTATCTAGATGGGTTGAACTAACTTCTTTTAATCTTCTCGTTGGGTTGTCCAATTACTTGTGGGGGGATCTTTGCTTGTTGTGGGAAATACATGATCTTTACATTGTGGTTGTGGCTGGAAGCCTGGAACAATTGACAACTTTGTATATTTAACATCTTATTCACTACGTTCTGTGTGTTAGTTGTAAAGTGTTTTATGTTACCTTGTCACACTTCATGTTTCTGGACAAAGTGTAATTTAATGTTTAATGAATGTTTGCCTTGAATTGGTTGCACCGACAGATTTGAGAGTTACTTATGTAATGGTGTGGATGCCTTGAATTGGATCATTCCATGAATTGTGAATGTATTGTTGATTGTATGGCTGGGTAAATGGTTGTGCCCAAACTGTAAATGAAAGAGACGGAATCTTCATTTGTGAATGTATTGTTGATTGTATGACTGGGTAAATGGTTGTGCCCAAACTGTAAATGAAAGGGACGTTGTAATGTAAACATTTACCTACGATTAAACAATCGTAGGTAAATGTATCTCGTGATATGTACGCAATGATTTTTTCAAGTATGTAACATTTACCTACGGGAGTCCCGTAGGTATAAATCAGGCATGGGGAGACAATTTTATTCGTTGGTAAAATCACGAATAAAATTTACCTACGCAATTTGCCTACGGGTCGGTTCGTTGGTAAAAGTCGGTACTATACCTACGGGACATATCCCGTAGGTAATACATTTCCCTACTTGTACTAGGCCTACGAACCCCGCTACGGGATAGTCCGTAGGTAAATCTATTTGCTTACGGGAAAATGACATATACCTACGATTTTTATCGTAGGTAAAAATCGATTTTCTTGTAGTGTCTCGTGGCCCGACCAAGAACCCGCGGGCTTGCTCTCTGGCCCGAGTCTAGGTCCAAAGCTAGCCCGGCCCGTGGGCCCGCGGGCCAGCCCAGCCCGTTGCCGCCCCTAACGCTATCATCCTTCTCTTTGGTTGAAGCTACAGGTAAAATCTAGATTTAAAATCTGCTGTGATCAAATTTCAGATTTTGATTTAAGTTAATTCTTTTTTGGGAAAGTTCTGTTTTATTTCCTATGAAAGCACTTGATTCAATTTGTAGCTCAATACCATTTTAAGTTCTAGTTGAAATTGCTTATATTTTATTTGGAGATTTTGGCTTGAGTTTGACTTGAGATTTGTTTAGGTTTGATGCGTTTTTGAGAATGGGTTTTGTGAGTTCTCTCTTTTTTTTAATTGGTTATTCATTCCTTGTTAAGGAATGTGTATTATTAAGTTGAATTTAGATTGAATAAAATTTGGTTAAGGTCTTGATATGAATTAATTAGAGTCCTTTGAATGATTTAGTTTGAAATGGACTGACACCTCCAGGTTTTTCTTCTTATTCTTCATGTTTCAAACGTTTTTAAATTGCATAGGACAGAATTTGTCATTTTGACCCAGACTTAAATGTGCACCACTCGAATTGAGCTTGATTTGACCAGAACCTGGCTAATTGTTAATGACATCTGAGATTTAATTTTTCCTACTTGACATCCTTCTAATCTGGTTTGAACTCACATGTAACGTCTTGAAAAAAGATATATAATAAAAAAAAATTTATCTGTAACGCCCCGCCTCCCCCCCTTTCTATCGCCT
Source organism: Cryptocoryne crispatula var. balansae (assembly GCA_036172225.1). Classification (NCBI taxonomy): domain Eukaryota; kingdom Viridiplantae; phylum Streptophyta; class Magnoliopsida; order Alismatales; family Araceae; genus Cryptocoryne; species Cryptocoryne crispatula. Next base: position 18,983,391 of record CM069934.1, read on the forward strand.
GTTACGCCCCCTCCTCTCTGTTGCCAGTTTCACCGCCCCCATCTCTCTCTCTCTATCTCTCCGTCTCTCTCTCTCTCACCATCAACCTGCGTCGGTCTCCCCTTTCCTCACGCCTCCCACACCCGCGTGCGTGCCGCCTTGGGTTCTCTGCACCAGCGCCTGTGCCTGCATGTCCCCGTGAAGCCCCGTCGGCCTCCAGCCTCACAGTCGCCCTCGGCCTTGTGCCACCGCGCGCACATAGCCGCTGTGTAGCCGCCTTGGCCAGCCACCTTCTTGCCAGTCGTCGTCGCGCCACAGTCCCTCCAGCCACGCACCCTTGCGCCATCGCAGCCTCGTCGCCGACGTCCAGTAATCCTCGCGCCCGCACTCGTGTCACCATCGCCATGCTCCCGTCGCCGCGGTCACCTACGCCTTTTGCCTTGCGCCGCCCGAGCGTTTACGCTGCACCACCGTGGGCGTCAGCCGTTGACGCCGCCGTCCTCAACTGCCTCTGCCTTTGCCGCTAGCCGCCGCGCCGCCCTCGGCCGCCAGCGCCGTTAACCGCTCGCCTCCCCCGCCATCCCGCCGCCTCTGCCTCGCCTCGTCGTAGCTCCACCGTCCGTGGCCGTGGCCAGTTGAGCAGGGCGTGCGAACGGATGTGCAGTCGCCGTCTCCCTCTGCGCCGCCCGGCTGCCTCCGCCGCTCGTCCGCCTGTAGTGTGTACCAGCCACCAGTTACTGCTATCCCATTGACGGCCTTCCGCGGATATTTCTCCAATCAGCCGTCGCCTCTTGCCTGCTGGTCGCCACCGCCAGAGCCCCGCGGTCGTCGTGCGCCGTCGCGTCCACCGTCGCGAGCACCGCCGCACCCCGCCGTCGCGACTGCCGCCAGTCGAGCCCGGCCCAACGCCCCGGTCTGCCTCCTTCAACCGCCAGTCCAGTGCCATCGAGCCACCCCGGTTCAGCTGGTCGAACTGTCCGGTTCGGCGCCAATTCGGTATTTTCTGATTTTTAAAATTATTAATTTCAGAAATTAGATTTAAAGCCAAGCAAATTATCAAAAAATCCAAAAAATTTCAGAAAATTCACAGAATCTTCGAGGTAGGTTTCTCAAGCTTGTCTATGTATTTGACCTCATTTGGCTAAGAAAATATGCATGATTTAGTTTATGGACCTTAAGTTGACTAGATTTCGACTTTGAACTTATGCTTAATGAGATTCTCAAAATCTTTGAAATCAGAAACCTGAAGTTAGTTTTTTTGTATATTATGGAACATGCTTAGCATGATTCTAGATGGGTAGAAATATTTTTCATGAGATTTGACCATATGTTATTTATGTATATGATTATGTGCTAGAATGGACCTAGAATTGAAATATAATTATGTGAAGATTTGGAAAAACTCATGAGTCATAAAATTATACCTTTTAGAACCTTTTTAGGTCAGATTATGGTTGGTTATGTCAGAATATAATTTGTTTAGTTCATGCCAAACTTGTTTTAAGTTAATTATCTTGTATATGTAATTAAGTATGTCTAGTTCAGTTTGTCATTGCATGTGTGAGGATTATGTAAATTTTGATTAGTCTAGTTTCAGATTATGTATTATGTCATGCATGATATGATGATGTTCATATGGTTAAGTTTGGTATATGTTTGATTTAGAATATGTCAACCAAGTCGGTTAGTACAAGTCTTGTCTAGTTATGGTAAAATATGTTTAATTTGATTTCAGATCATGGGCTATGCTATGCATAGTTGGTCATGTCAATTTGGTCATAATTAGTACAAGTTGTCATTGAGAACAAGTTCAATTATGTCGGGTTATCATATGTCTTGTCAAGTTCGTTATGGATGTTATGTCTTGCATGAAGGGCTATGAAATTGGATGGTTATGTCATGTATGCATGATATTGTCAAGTATGTCATGATTTGAAATTTATGTTATGAACTCTTGATATGACGTGCTATGAAGGCTTCACCAGCCTATGTTAGTCAATTGCCCTGTGGGCAGCGGGTAACTTAGATGAATTCGGCCCTCCCACAGATCCCGGATTACCGCAGTTTTCCCATAGTGTCACCACTGCCTAGGTGCACTTTGGGCTAGCTTATTATATGTTACTACTATATATATTAGAGCTAGTGAAAGTATTTGTACATGTGAAGCAAGACGACCAATTCCTTGCTCTTTGGCTATGTGTTTCGGAAAGGATATGAAATATGTTAGTTGTGTGTCATGTATGGATCGATGTTAAACCATGTCATGTTAAAAAAATCAGATTTGTCTTGTTTTAATTTGGTCATGTTAAGTCTTGAGGTCATTTAGATGATATTTGTTTAACTTGTATGGTCTTGTGCGCATTGGTCTAGAATTGAGTAGCATTGGCATAATCGTTTTCCTTAAAGATAATCATGGTTTGGTTATGGGTTATGGATAAATATAGAAGACATGTTATTATCATTTGTATTACATCTCAATCTAGATATGTTATCTATCATTGCTTGATTATATGTTAGTTATCCGATTGGCAAGAAATGAGTGTAAATCCTACGGAGTCTCCGGACTCACCCCGTTGTGGGTTAAATTTTTTAGCAGGTTTTGAAGATATAGGAGCTTGAAGATGAAGTTCAGGTGAAACCAAAGGAGTCAGAGTCATTTGCGCTTGGAGATTATTGGTATTCTCTACTTAGGTAGATGGTCTTGGTTGTTTTTGAGCAAGAGTGTGTTAGACTTAGTAGTATGGTTCTATTCTCTTGTTTTGATGGACCTTATGAAAATAATTGTTGAAGCTTGGGTTATGGAATTCAAGTATTGGGTTTCATCCCACTGTCACGACGTTGTGTATTTCCGCTGCAAAATTTTGGTTATGTTATTTAAATTCTGGGTCGTGACATCACATCCCGGTAGAACCTACAAGGTTGAGAGATTTCACTGAATAACCGTCCAGCATGCATGGTGCATGTGAGAAGGGACAACATTCGTAACTTATTCTCTCTCATTTTGGATTTCAAATCATATATTAATTCAATTTTCTATGTTTCCATTCCTTTCATGAGACTGTTTCTACCCTTCACAGGATTATATATGCACCGAACTTGACATATCATTATTTTTGCTCAATCTGAGACATGATTTACAATTTTAATGACCGGAAATCAGGTCTCTTTGAGTCTTTGATGAACATGGAACTTGTTTAATCAATTCGAGATGGAAAACACACAGTCTTTGATAGACTTGTGAGTATTCCTCCCATTGACTTGACATTGAGCACACCTGACTTTTGATAAACTTGTGGGGACTCATCTCCCGGTTGATGAAAGGCCATCAGCTCATAATTTGGCTTGTCGGCATGTTGATCATGCACAACTTTTCCATAGCTAAATGACTCCCTCTTGGGACATGGTAAGACATTAAAGTCTTTTATGTCTACCTTAAAGGGTCAAGGGGCATGCTTAAAGCCGGCCCATTGATTTCCCATATTTTGATTCTTTTACGTTACGTCAAGACCATGTGGCGGGTTTTTAGCCGGTCAGATGCTCGCCTCGGTCTGTGGATTAATTTAGTATATTTTTATTTATTATTTGTTTTATTTCATTTTTATGGGCCAAGAGACGTGCTTAAAGTCGGCCTATTATTTTTTCATTTATTTTGATTCTTTTAAGTTATGCCGAGACCATGTGATGGGTTTTTAGCCAGCCAGATGCTCGCCTCGATTTGCTTAATTGATCAGTAGTTTTTAATCAATTTTGCTTGATGGTTTGTTTTAAGCAAATTTATGATGTCATTTAAATCCTCCTTTGAAGCATTGGTGACGAAGGTTTGTTGGGCCTTTGCTTGATCCATTGACGTGGCCCCTGTTAGACATCTGGCTTGAAGGACCTTTTTTTGAGCCGAGGGTACCCCAATTGACCTGTTGTTGCTCAAATAGATGAGGCACATTGCCTCTTTTTCTTACAACTTCTAATGGGTGGGCCCCACAAATGTTGACCCGCAAGTCAAGAGCTCATCGTGATAGCCCAGCTTTTTTTATGTTTTTTTACAGGTGGGCCCACATTCATGCCACTGTGGATGTAAGTGGGGGGGGGGGGGGGGGGGGGGATAAATCCCCCCCTGTGACACTATTCACATTCGATGGTGTTCTCTTCCACCCGCTACCTACTCACAACGGAAGATGAAGCAAGTCGTGGCTTTGGACGGCTCGTCTAGATGAGGAGAGGGCTTCGGCAGTCTCAGACGGAGGAGGAGAAGGCTCCAACATCTCCAATAGTGCTGACAGCATGAATGGAGGCTTGACAGTGCCGCTGGAAGCAATGGATGAACCCGACGGTGCTGTAGGGAGGTGAAGAAAGGCTCGACGCTGCTGCTAGAAGCAGTAGATGAACCCGACGGTGCGGTGCTGTGAGGAGGTGAAGAGAGGCTCGACAGTGATGCTGGAAGCAGTAGATGAACCTGACGATGCTGTGGGGAGGAGAAGAGAGGCTCGACAGTGCTGCCGGAAGCAATGGGTGAACTTGACAATGCCGCGGGGCGTTGAAGAGCAGCTCGCCACTACGGTACCCCTCTTTCCTCTCTCCCCTTATCTTTCTTCCTCTCTCTCTTTCTCCCTTCCGGCCCTCTTCCTCTTAGCCAACCTCTCTCTCCTCTTTTCCTCGGCCTTGGAGATCCTTTTATAGGCTTATGCCCTTCCTTCCGGTACCAAGAGACCTTCCAAAAGAGGGTGTCCGACTTCGAACTGAAACCAAAGAGGTCCGGATCACATAGGATCACGATGGATACTCTTCATGGCTCCTATTGAGCTTCTCCGGGCAATTTTTTATGGCTGCTGGAAGTGCACTAAGCTTGATCAGATTCTATGGAGTCGTCCATTCCTCCGCTCGTTGATCCCTTTCTATCTTTTAGGCCCTGTTTGGTATAGGGATAACTCAGGATAGACCTGGTTTATCCTCAATCCTCTGTTTGGTACAGACTTAAAAATGAGTTTAACCTGGATTAAGTTAATCCAGGTTATCCCCAAAATTAGGGATAAGTCATCCCATCTAATACTTAGGATATTTTACTCCCAAAATAAGATTTAGAGGATACGACCTGTGGGAGCTCCAGGGGGCGGGAGGGCGTGCGGGGTGACGGGGGGCTGGGAGCTCCGGGGGGGGACACCTCCGCGGGGAAGGGGGGGCGAACGCCGCGCGGTGCCCGTGGGGCTGGAAGCCCGGGGGGGCGAACGCCGGCGGCGGGGGGGGGGGGGCACCTCCGCGGGGAAGGGGGGGCGAACGCCGCGCGGTGCCCAGGGGGCTGGAAGCTCCCGGGGGGGCGGACGCCGGCGGCGGGGGGGGGGGGGGACACCTCCGCGGGGAAGGGGGGGCGAACGCCGCGCGGTGCCCAGGGGCTGGAAGCTCTGGGGGGGGCAGCGTCGACGCGCAGAAGTCGACCTCCTCGCCGGCGGGGGCGGACTGGTTCAGGTCCAAGCTCAGGCTCAGGCTCAAGCTCGGGCTCAGGTCTCCGCTCTTCTCGCCGCCGCCGGGCTTCTTCTCCGCCAGCGGGAACCCCTCGACGGGAGGCCCCCGGTGCCGCCGCATGTGGCCGCCCAGCGCCTGCCCCAAGGCGAACTCCAACCCGTAGATGGGGCATTCGTGCCCCCTCGGCTTGGCCGGCGCCGCCGCCTCCCGCGACCTGTCGTCTCCGCCCACCCGCGGCTTCTTATGGCTGGGGGGGGGGGGGCGAATGCCGGCGGTGCCCGGGGGGCTGGGACCTCCGGGGGGAAGGGGGAGGGGGGGCGTGGGGGCCGGGAGCTCCGGGGGCGGGGGCGCGAACGCCGGCGGTGCCCGGGGGCCGGGAGCTCTGGGGGACGCCGCGGTGCCCGAGGGGCCGGGAGCTCCGGGGGAGGGGGAGGGGGAGGGGGGCGGGGTGCGAACGCCGGCGGGAGGGGGACACCTCCGCGAGGGGAGGGGGCGAACACCGCGGTGCCCGGACTGCGGGGGGCGGGGGTGGGGTCTGCGGGAGGGGAGGGGGGTGTCTGCGGGATGGGGGACGGACCGCCGGGAAGGGGCGGGGGACGTCCGCCGAGGAGAAGGGGCTGGGAGCACGGTCCCCCCCCCGGGGGGGGGGTGTCTGCGGGAGGGAGTGGGGCACTCTGTGCGCCGGGAGGGGGGGTATTGGGTATTATAATAAATTTTTTATATATTTTTATATATATATCTAAGCGGGCTAAGATGTTTATGAATGTGTTATAAATAATAGAATAATCAAAATTAGAGGTTGTATATGATTGGGATTAAATTTGAATTACCAGATGTAGATTGATTCGAAGAGTATTTAGTTGCAATGTTTCTAATTTAATTAGATTTTAAAAACGAAATTCAAATTTTATTTTAACTGTCATATTTTTAAAATTATTTTATTTATATCTTCAAATTTATATTTATATTTATATTTATATTTATATTTATTATATAAATATATAAGTTGGTTAGGATTTTTATAAATATGTTATGGATAATAAAATAAGATAATATAAACAAGGTAAAAATATAAAAATATAAGATTATCCTCGAATTTATTGTTAATATACCAAACATAGGATGGGGTTATCCCTAAACTTATCCTAAGTTCAACCAAACATGATGAGAATAATATTAACCATAAGGACTAGTTTATCCCTATCCTCATCAATTTTATCCCGATACCAAACGACGCCTTAAGGATAGTTAGGAACCTTCTTGTATGTCACCGCTTCCTCTCACCTTAGTGGCCCCTTCGCCAGCCATCATAGACAGTTGGCACCCTCCTAAGTTAGATGGTCGTACCAAAAACATATTGCTACATGGGCCTTTATTGATACTAAAATAGGCCCAATTGGGGGGGGTTACTAATGATATCATGGAAAACACGAGCCTCACTTCAATTATTATAAACATTAGGTGCCAACAGTCTTTCTTGCTTAGAGACTTCTTTAGCTCATTATTTCCCTTCAATATATGCTAGAAATTCAAAAGGATCAACAATAGCAGTAGATAAAATCAAAGACAAATGCAAAAGGAGTGCAGAAAAACTGGAATATATCAAAGCAATAGATTTCTTAGGGGCAGTGCTATTGTCCAGTTAAATGTGCCCAACTGTACATTTATTCTAGTTTTCTATCTACCACAAAGCAAGTTCTTTCATTCCACTAGCTTTCAGTTTGGTCAATATTTCAAATTCACTTGAATTCTACCAGCAAACATTCAAAAACAGTAAGAAATAGAAATAGGTAAGGTCTCATTTTCTGAGTGAACTAAAACTGAACTATGATGAACCATCTTATCATCAGGGTACCAACTACAATTCTGCTCATGTTCTCTATTCTTAGTTCTTCGTGTTCTTTTTGCTACTCATCCCCTTTATCACAGTGGGGTAGGCTGTGCCATTGATCCTACTTTGCAATAGACAAGGAAGGTAAGCTAGGCATGTGCATCGTTCAGCTTTCAGCCCAATTAGATCATTTTCTTGAAACAGAAGTAGACAAAACATGGATACACAATTTAAGTAATTCACAGAATTAACTATCTTCTTACAAAATTTAAACTTCAAAATACAAAATTTTCTCACTTAGCTCGCCTTTTCATTTGTTTATGTTTTAAAAATATATAAAACTTAACTGAACCTAAGAAGAGACTCAAAACAAAGACAATCAAAAAGTGCTTTGTCCTCAATGTTCCAACTGGAATCTACTTCCTAGAGAAGGCTCACAACTAATCACGTCACAAGAATACAAAATGGCTTGTACCTTGAAAACAATGCCCACATCCTGCATAGTGCAGAAGAGCAAACAGACAACCCATTCAAATTAATAACAGAAGATATTAATATGCGCAAAGAGGCCAAAAATATTTGGCATTCTCAAATATAAATATGCAAATAAGAATGAAGATTGCTAAAGCTGCCACTTCCATACTAGTTTATTTACAAAAAAATACAAGCATTTTTTCTTGAAATCGGATGTACCACAAGTCACTAAGTACCAAAAAAGATGTAAAGTAATGGAAAGTTTGGAAACAAAAGGATCTGGCCAAAATAAACCATGCAAAAGATGTCATCTTGCATCAATAAAAAAACAAGTAATTAAATTCATGGCATATTTGTAGGTCAAAGAAAATCCAACGCAAAATCCTTATGCCTCAGACCTTCATTCTAAAGAGTATGTGCATTGTAATGATTGTAGTTGATTTTGATCTTATATTACTTTTCATATGGTATTTTCTAATAATTTACGACAAGAATCTTATTCTCATTGATGTATTGTGCATGGTTTGTTGGGTCAGGACCCGGCTCATGACCCACGCCTCACCCGGTCGGGCTTGTGCGTGACCAGCTCGGTTGCAACCCGATCGGGCCGACCCTTCCGGCCAGGTCATGGTCGGGTCACATGTCCCCGGTCTGAATGGTCTTATGACTGTTGCAAACACTAGCAATGGTCATAGCGTTGAGGGGGGCTTCAACCCCCCTTCCAACCTCTTGGGGGCTATTTAAAGCCTCCAAGGGGCTCTTCTTCCTCCTCACATCTTGCTCTCAATTTTGTGCTCTTTTTTGTTTAATTATTTAATTCTTTCATTAGTTATTTCATTATTTCATTAACTAAACATAGTTAATTAGTTCATAAGTTATTCAATTAGTTCATTCTTCTTAAATACATAATTACCTAATTAATTCATTACTTACTTAATTAGTTAGTTAGATAGTTATTTACTTAGATAATTAGTTAGTTATTTAGTTAGGTAGTTATTTAATTAGATAATTAGTTATTTAATTAGTTAATTACTTACTTAGATAATTAGTTACTTAATTAGTTAACTAGTTACTTACTTAGATAATTAATTATTTAACTAGTTAACTAATTGCTTAATTTAATAATTAGTTATTTAATTAGTTAATTAAAGATATCTTTTCCAAGCCACAAAACCTAAACTTCTAGTGCGATCATTATAGAATGAATTATGTGATTCATCAAACACTTCGATCCAATCGACCTATGGCTATGATAGCTATGGTGATTCTTTTGGATCTAGTCTTAAGATGATTGTCGTAAAAGTAACGAGTTCAATCATCATGTATATTTGTATCATATTATAGACCCCACTCGAATGACATGAGAAGAATACATAAATTATATAGAAAATGTAAATCATACCATATTAGAATAAGTTGATAAATTATTTGTTGAAATCATGTCAATTATTTTTCCTGTTTTTTTTTTGTATTTTTTATAAATTTTGACATTTTTTATTTTTTTTTAAAATTTTTAAAAAATAATAAAATAATAATCACGACCCCAAACCTAGCTTACCTTGGCATTATGCAATGTTTGAGTAGTTTTAAAAGTAATTACATAAGTGATTATGTGATATGTTAAGACTTGTTTTCTACTATGTAAAAACAGTATCAACTAAGACATGATAATGTTTAAGCCTTTATGTATCAATTTGCTGACCACACATATGTAATGAAACTTTTTAGGCAGCAACTTGTCGAAAATATTTAGAATTCATTTCTTGAACATGCATTTTAATGTTAAGCAAATATATTATTTTATCTTTAAAATTGATATGATAGAAATAGAAGATGGTTTGCTATTTGATGACATATTACTAGGATTAAGCAAGAGGAACTAGAACAATTTGGATCAGGGTAGGTTGAATGTTAAGATGATGCAACATGTACATCTTAGAGGAAAACGAATGAAAAAAAGCATACAGATAACTGAAAGTTTTCTTACTTTTTGAAGGGTAAAAACAGAAGAGAGAGAGAGAGGAAACTGAAACCGAAGATAAGAAACAAAATGTATATATAAAATCAACTGTGGAGTTCTTTCGGAATAAAGACTAGCTGATGGGAGAAGAGAGCTGCCATCACGCAACCCGACAACCAGTCCTCCTAGGCAAAATCCAAGCTCCAAAAGAAAATAAAAGTTAGCATTATCATAACTTTTGAAAAAGTTTAATACAGAAAAATAAAAAAAAACTAAAACCACATACCTACGAGAAAACTAATTTAGTAATTACAATCAATGTGCTATCCCCCTTCCGGCCTTCCGGGATGTAAAAGCCAAACTGACCTTTTTGTTCCCTTTCTAATTAAAACACAGATTGCAAAATTGATGCCCATATGAATGAAAAAAACCTTACTGAACGAAAGGAAAAGATTCATACTTGTAGAGATGATAAGTTTTCCGAACAAGCACCAAACTGATCTATGACTTCACACCGGGCAAGTTGGAATTTCAGATTTTTAAATTTGGTTTGCTAAATATATATACATACACATATATATAACTCTATAAGAGGCAAATTGCTTGAATGATCATCAAAACAAAAATTTAGATTTTTCAAGTGAACATATTCACAGCACAATGGTAGTTGCATCAAGCAAGGAAGGATAACTCGGGGGTCGGCCGCGGGTCGGCCGGCCCCCAACCCGGCCCGGTCGGGCCGGGTCGCCGACCCGGTCGCGACCCGGCCCGACCGGGTCGGTTTTATTATTTTTTTTTTGAAAAAAAACAAAAAATCATAAAAAATCATAAAAAATACCCAAAAATTAGGAAAAAATCACAAAAAATACCCAAATTTTTTTTTAAGAATAAGAGATGTGATTCAACAAGATTCATTCAACATTCATTCAAACATTACATTAAATTGTTCTTCTACATAATGTATGTACTCTGCCCATGACATTGAGGAAGAGTACGATGCATTAAACATATAGACAAACTGATTATACTCGCATCGCCTCGTACAATTGTCCTACGATAATTGGAAAATGAACCACCATAACTATCATATGAATACGTACTAGAACTATCTAATGAAGGCTGCATCATCCCATAATCATGTCCTTGATAAGATGGGCACCAAGAACCCTGTGATGGTTCTAACTCTGCACCATACCCATGTTGTCTTGCCCCGTGGTCATAATCTTGTGTTGCGTGGGTAACCGCTCCTCTTCCGTAAAGTGCGGCCGTCTTTGTGAAGGGGGTGTCTGTGGATTGGTTCTCCCTTGACCGGAAGTGGTGCCGGCGGTGCTTCCTCTCGCCTCTCGCCGTACGTGTTGTCATCTCCGTCACTACTACTTTTTGAAGTTGAATCATCCGACGTCTGATATTGCACTCGGATGTTAGGCTCCGGTGTATCTTCCCTTGTCTCGTCAATTGTGTCCAGATCAGCAATATCAAGAGGGTTAGTTGCAACATGTTTACCTTTGCCCTTTGATTGCCTACTTTGACGGGAAGATTGTCCAGTTTTTTGCCTTTTCGCCACAGAAGGAGGGATCCGAAATTCCTCGGAAAGAGGAACACTGTCAAGTTCCCCTTGAGCCCAGTCCCGCGCATCGGGGGAGAACTCTGGCTCACCCAACCCCTCACGTTCGTTGACCTGTGCTTCTAGAGGAAGCCTCTCGTTGAAATATCTCATCTAAGTCAATCTCCGGTTCTTGTACAGTGGGCACCTCAATTCGTCTTCCACTTGCTTGTTGTACCCACCTTTGCTCCTCCTTCTGGTTCTCTCTTATCTTCTCCAAATTTCTTAGCTTCAACCTCATGTTATAGTGACAGTAGACTAGTTGCTCAAGTCTTTGTGATGTTAGCCTATTCCTTTGCTTGGTATGAATAAGGCTAAACGTTGACCAATTTCTTTCACAGCCGGAAGCAGACGTAGTTTGGCTTAGTACTCGGATTGCAACACTAGCCAAGTCTTCATATCCTGGTGCCCTTCCATGATCCATCCACCAATCAGCTGTACATTATCATTATGTCTTAGTACATAATGCTATTAATAAGCTAATTACTTAATTAAAAAGTTGACTTAATTTAACTATACATACCTGGACTAAGAAGCATAACTGCTCGTTGCACCCTTGCTGTCCCGAAATGAAATAACCTCATCCTATAATCATGCATCTTATTTGTTGCAATAATTGAACGGTCATCGTCCCCAAGCATTCTCCGAATGACTTCCTTTACGCCGTCCAACAAGCTCATTGATAGGCTTGAAGATCGGACTGTAGCAATATCTTGGGTTGAAAAAATGACCTGGTAATTGACCATGGAAAAGTTTGCTATCAGCATCAACCAAAAAGGTAACAATTTGATTAAAAAATTTCATTTGATTAAGTTGTAAAAAACATACCAGCTGCATGTATAGGATGGTACAATGTTCTCTCCCACCGACAGTCAATGATATCCCACCCCATGCTAAAATCTGACACCCTTTTTGAAATTTCTTGTTTTGCCCGCTCAAGTGCATCGTAAAGGTATCCATTGTCCGCCTTCTTATCTCCATCGACTATGCGAAGGACTTTGACTAATGGACCAACAATATCCATTGTCTTCTTTACGAGCCGCCAAAAGTCTCCACTCTCTAATGTTTGTTCCACCTTCCTTCCCTTTCGTTTGTCTGATGGATTGGCTCTAGCAACCCAGTTAGCCCACCCCGAGAAAGTATCATTTGGGTTAGGCAACGCCTATGTTCAAATAGGCTCTCCAAAGATATGTAGTGTGATGCAAACCGTGTAGCGCCGGGTCGTAAGAGCTCTCGACCCTTTGTGTGCTCTCTCATTAGGTTCAGAATGAAATTATGGTTATAGATGAAGGATGCAATATATTGTCCGGCCTTAACAACCCGATCAATTTGAGGATCTTTGCAAATATCCTCTAGCATTAAATCTATGGAATGGGCAGAGCATGGTGCCCAATATAACTTCTGTCCATTGGCCATCAACATTTGGCCGGCAGCTTTGTAGGCAGCTGCGTTGTCCGTCACCACTTGTAAAACTCGATCCTCACCAATCTCCTCGATAATACCATCAATTAAATCAAACAAGTATGTTGCATTTTTTACCTGTCTAGATGCATCCACCGACTTCCAAAAGACGGTCCCAGCTTGACAGTAAACGAGAAAGTTGATCATTATCTTCCTGGTAATACCTATTAAGAGGATAAAATGATATATCTAAGCTTAAAATTCATAAAGATTTGTATCACAACTTTATGCTCAAAAGGACTAACCTGTCCAACCATCGGTCATCAATGTGCAGCCACGTTCGTCCCAGATACGTTCGAACGTCTTGACATATTCTCTAATGTCGCCTACCTCCAATGGAAGATATGTGTTGTATATCTCCTTTGGGGTTGGTCCCGGCACCCCCGACCAACGTCTGCTATCGTGTCAATCATGGACTCATAATAAGGCCCCTTTGCGGCGTTAGGCGGTATACTACTATGAAAGAACCATCCGGAAGTTGCCCGCCCGATCTTCTCCTTGCACAATTTCAAGTTCTTTAATGCCGTGTTGATGGTGGTTTGCCTTTCCCGCGGTCGTGTGATGACCGGCGCTATAGGCCCAACTGCCGGGTCGTCATCCCGGGTGAGATCGTGCACTTGTTGTTCAGGGTCCGGATTTGATCCTCTCCCGCTTTCACTTCCACGTCCACTCCCACTGCCAGAACCTTGACCCATAAACCGCCTGGTACGTCGATACATGTCCTCGTCGGCGAATGACCTTCGGCTTGCATCCATGGCTCTTGCTAAGTCATCTGTTTGCTATGTTAAATACGTATATTTTTGTAAAATATCAAATATTAATTATTACATACCTTCGTCAATATCTTGGTATTCACTTCTTTCTGGTCTCTCTTGTCCGGTGCCATATATGTGTAGCGAACGTCTTGCGGGTTCCGCAATTTCTTCACGCACGTTGTCCTCGATGCCTCTTTGAAGCTCCTTTGGATCTTTCTAAGGATTGAAGATGCCGTCTAAATTGGGCTCTTACCTCAAAGTGAGTCCGTGTGCACGGTGCAACATCTCCTTGATACCGGCTAGATGATGCTTTAGCCGGTAAGTTCCACCGTATAGAACTTTGTCGCAATACTTGCATTTTACTTTCCTTTGCTCCATTGACACGACCGTGCAATGGAGCCAAGCTGGGTCATTCCGGGTGGAGCGGGAAGTCTCACGGCTTGGGGAAGACATGTTAGAAAAATAATCCACACAATAAATAACACGAAATAAAATTTAGAATGACAAAGAAACCGCTTTGACAGTGTCAAAAATAACGCTTTAAGGGTGTGAACGACACTAGGTGGAGCGGAAACTATCCGAGCGAGGGGTGAGAACTGAGTGGAGGGACGAGCCGTTGACCGGTGATGACTGAAAGAGTGATCAGTGAGGAGGGGGGAGACCGAAAAAGTGATCGCAGGAGAGGAAGAAGACCGAAAGAGTGATCAACCAGGGCCGGGGAGGAGGTGAGGTGTGGAGACTTAGAGTGAGTTGAACCCTCCCCCTTGGGGGCTATTTATAGCCCCCCAAGGGGGGGGGGGGCAATTTGGTAAATGGTGAGGGTTAGTGGGGGGAAAAGTCCCCCCCCCACTAACTCTCTTAAGTGGGGGGGAAGGCCCCCCCACTAACCTGTTAGTGGGGGGGGGCGGCAGTCAAAAAGGACCGCGCGACCCGGTCGGCCGGGTCGCCGGGTCGCGCGACCCGAAGCCGGGTCGCGCGACCCCCTGCCGGGCCGGCTTGGAGTCGGCCCGGCAGGGTCGATTCCGGGCCGGTCGGCCCGGAATCCGGCCGGGTCGGGCGACCCGGGCGACCGGGTCGCCGACCCGGCATACCATGGCATCAAGGGTCAATGAAATTCTGGTAACATAAAACAAAAGCAACTACCTGTCGTAGTCAAGTAACATAGATTTAATCAGTAGCATTTTGTTGACGGAACATGGATGTCTTGTGAAACAAAATAGTGCCATACAATAAATATAAACAGCATAAACACAATCCCAATTTTTTTCATTGGGACCTGGGACTAGAAATGCATAGTTAGTAATTACGTACATTGAACATATACATATATACATATAGAACCATATACTGCAAGCAAAGATGTACCTAAGTTCATCAACATGTAAATTTGATAGCTATATTCGTGCCATCCTCCTTTTCATCTCAGCTAGGGGCCGAAGCTCTTTTTTTCATAAAGTACATAACAGGTCAGAGGAAAGAAGCCACAACCTATCATAAACAAGTAACACAGACTTGAACCTGCATTCAGTTAATGAGAAGATGAATAAAAACAGTGACATCAGAAATAAATATAAATAGGACACGGATGCTTTCTTTCTCATCAAGACTCAACACTGACCATAGTAGTATCACTTACCGCATGTGTATATAGACATATATATATATATAACTCTTTAAACTACAAGAGATAAGGTCCCCAAGTGGTAGGCAATATGCACATCGACAAGTAGCTAGAAAGATAAATTTGTATAGAAATATTTATGCCCTCTTCCTTTCTCATCAAGGCTTGGGACCGGCAATGGCGAAGTTACTTTTTTTGGTTTTTTGGTTTTTTGGTTTTTGTTTTTCTAAAGGACAAAACCAAAGAGAGGTTGGTTAATTATGTGTCATAGAATGATACGTGTCTCTGGTGTGCACATAATCGTTCTTCGATGTGTTATTCCCCTACCGAGATGTGAAGGCCAAACTGACCCTTTTTTCCTCCCTTTCTAAGACACGCATTGCAAATTTGATGCTCATATAAATTAAAAAAACAATACTGAACGAAAAGAAAAGATTCATTATTGTAAAGATGATAAGTCCTCCCGGCAAGCACCGAATAGATCTGTGTTCACAGTTCACACAATTGGCAAATTGGAATTTCAGATTTCCAAATTTGGTTTGCTACATATATATACATATATATAACTCTAGAAGAGGCAAATTGCTAGAACGATCATCAAAACAAAAATTAGATTTTCCAAGAGAAAATATTCACAGCCCAGTGGCAATTGCATCAAGGGTCATTGAAATTCTGGTAACATAAAACAAAAGCAACAACCAGCCATAGTCAAGTAACATAGATTTAAACCAGCAGCATTTTGTTAACGGAACATGGATATATCTCGTGAAACAAAAATGTCATAAAACAAATATACACAATGCAAACACAATCCCCAATTTTTTCATTGTGACCCGGGACCGGCAATGCATAGTTAGTTGTAATAATCAGGATATTTAAATAAATAAATAGTTATTATATTTATTACCCTCCCGCACCCCGCTTTCCACCTTTCTTCTTCTTCTCTTCCGTGCACGCGCAGTGGCCCGGACGCCGCTCGCTGCCTCCCCACGCACCGCCGCTGCCACCTGGTCGCCGGCCAACCGGCCGCTGCCGCCGCCCGGACGCCGCCGCTGGCCTCCCGCGCGCTGCCGCCGCCCTCGGCCTTACCCGCCCGCCTCCTCCTCACCGCCCCCTCGGTTGTCGGTGCCGCTGGCCACCCATCGCCAACCCACCTGCACATCGCCGGCCGCGAGCCCGCTGCCTCACCCCACCCGCGGCTGCAGGTTCTGCCGCGCGTCGCCGCCGTGTATCACAGCGATGTCACCGACCCTGCATCAGCGCCACCCACCCTGCCGCGTCAGCCACTCGCTAGCGCCCGCCTCCGCGGCTTCTGCCACCTTCGGCACCCCCGCGCAACCACCGCCGCCGCCCTGCCGAGCCCCATCGACACCTCCCCCCCCTCTGACCCGCCCGCCTGCGTGCGAAGCCGCCGTCCGCCCACGACCGGTGCAGGGCCGTCGCCTTCCCGCGCGGCCACCAGCCACCCTCGGCCGTCTTGCCGCCGCTGCCCATGGTGCCGCCAGTCCGCCGCCCTGCCGCAGCAGCCCGCCGCCGCTGTCCACCCCTCTCTACGCCCGCGACGCCCATCAGTCACCCTCGTGCTGCCGCCCCCCCCCCCGGTCGTCGCCCACTGCCAACCCCGCCGTTGACCGCGGCAGTGCCGCCCGGCGCGACCCCCTCCGATGACCTCGCCGCCCTGCGCCAGCCTGCGCCGCCCGCCCGGCGCCGCCCACCCGCGCGCACCACGCGCCGCCTACACCGCCCGGCCGTGCAGCGCTGTGCGCCGCCGTGCACCCTCCGCGGTACCCTCTCTTCCCCTCTCTCATATCGCCCTCTCTCTCCTATCATCCTCTCTCTTATTCTCCCTATTTCTTCTTGTAAGATCGTTAATTTTCTTTGTTCCAACAGTTTATCAGGATACCATCCGGTTCTGTTTTCCGTTGCCGTCATGACCACGGCATATTCGTCACTTGGATCGATCCCTTTGGAATTCCTTGCGCCGTTTGTCATCGCCATAAAGGTAGGCGTCTCAACTATTCTTAGCACTCTAATATGCTTGATTAAACCGTAAAAATCATGATTAGATCACCAGGATTAGAAGATTGTAATTAGTGGGTTGTTTTTTATTTATTAGCATGATTAAATAGAGTTTAGATTAACTTTTTTAATCATACATGTTTAGATTGTTCAATATCCATGATTATTCATCATGTTGGATAATTATTTAATTCTGCATGTTAGCATGTTAGGTATGTCTTTATAGTTGAATCTAGTTAGTTTAGCATTGTTGCATCGCGGTAATCTTAAATATGTATATCCCGATTTGTTAAAAAGCCGATGTAAGGTTTAAGTATAGTGTTTGTCAAAGTAGGTTGTAGCTTGCATGATCCTATTTATATGCATCTAGTTTGTGCTAGATTGTGTTGTGGTGTGCAAATATGTGGTGCATAGAACCATGGGTGTTCATCTGTGTTTCTTGTTTGGATTGCCAATTTCATATTCATGGTTACTGTCTGAGTTATTTATATGCTTGCATTGTGTGGAATGTGGTTAATGCAGTGAGCTGCATTATGATGGAAATGTACGTCACCAGACTATGTTTGTGGCCCATGGGCAGCGGAGATTAGTTGTATCCGGAGCATCCTTCGATCCCGGATACCGCGGTTTATCCTAAGTACTCCCCTGCCTAGGGGTACTATGGAATTTAGTTACTATATGTTACTTCCTACTATATGGTAAATCTGGTGCTAGTTTTGTGATGTGACTACATTATTCAAATGGAGCATGATATTTACTCAGACAGGTGTTTAGTTGTGCATTTTGGCATAGATGTTAGTGGTCTTGTTGTGTCTTTTGGTTTTATGTCAAGTGTAGGTGTTATGAGCATACCTAGAGTAGTCTAATGTGCAGGATATGTTGGTTTTAGTACATATAGAGTCTTGTTATCATATGGGTTAGTAGAATGACATTGTAATCATTTAATGGAAGATATATAATTAGTTTAAGCTCTATGTATTATAATCTAATTTTTAGGCTTAATATACATTTAATATCAATAGAGAATCACTAATATAGTAGGGTAGTTCGGGTGTAAGTCCTACTGAGTCTGTGGTGACTCACCCCTTCCGTTGTTAATATTTTCAAGATTGCAGGTTTAGCGCAGCAGAAGCGTAGTGGTGTCTTGGAAATCCGAGGAGCTAGTGGAGTACTTATTCGATGTTGGTATTTAATTTGTTAGATAGATGTTTGATTATTATGTTAATAAGTTGTAAGTTTGGAATTATGAATCTGGATTGTGATTTTTAGTCTTATTTGGTTCCAAACCGATATCCTTCCCCGTTACGTCGCCAGATTATCTTCCGCTGTGCATGTTAAAAATCCGGGTCGTGACATAGTAATTACGTACATTAAACATATATATAACAATAGCAAGAGAAGATGTGCGTGAGTTCATCCAAATGTAAATTTGATAGAAATATTCATGCCCTCCCCTTTTTTCATCCTGGCTTGGGACCAAAGTTTTTTTTTTTTTGAAGTACAGAATTGGACATAGAAAAGAAACCACAACCTGTCATATACAAAAAACACAGACTTAAACCTGCATTCAGTTAATGAGAATATGAATAAAAATAGTGCCATCAGAAATAAATATAAACAGGGCACCAATAAACAGTGCTGAATGTTAAGATGATGCAACATGTACATCATAGAAGATAACGAATGAAAAGAAGCATATAGAAGAGAGACTGGAAATTGAAAATGAAAATAAGAAACAAAAAGTATATAGAGCCCAAGGGTACACAATTTAGAATAAACCAAAAATTTAAAATACTTACATCTATACCCTATACTTGACATAATTAAAGACATATCCTATCTTGATTTAAGACTTTTAAAAGACACCTAATTTAAACTTTTAACTAGATATCCTAAGATTATTAAAATAATCTAATTTTGCCAATGTCGATCCGATCGAACTAGCGACATCCATTCTTCCTGAATCCACTTTTCGTATGGATTACCCAGTCGGATCCCCATCAGGAGATGTACGTAAGTTTGTCAAATGTAAATTTGATTAAAAAATTAGAATTATTTACTTGGAAGGTATGTATCTACATATTTATTTAACTCTCTAACCTTCAAGAGACAAGGTAGATAAATTGCAGGCAATAGGCAGAGACAAACAAGTAGCTAGGATGATCATTAGAACATAAAATTGTATAAATATAATTTTTTTATTTGTCTCCAGTGTGCTTATATTTATTCTTCAGTGTGTTATCCCCCTTCCGGGATGTAAAAGCCAAACTGACCTATTTTTTTCTCCCTTTCCAAAACATAGATTGCAAAATTGATGCCCATATGAATAATAAAAACCATACTGAACGAAAAGAAAAGATTCATGCTTTTAGAGATAACAAGTCTTCCGAACAAGCACTGAATTGATCTATGACTTCACACCAGGCAAGTTGGAATTTCAGATTTTTAAACTTGGTTTGCTAAATATATATACATACACATATATATAACTCTAGAAGAGAAAATTTGCTAGAACGATCATCAAAACAAAAATTTAGATTTTCCAAGCGAACATATTCACGGCACAGTGGCAATTGCATCAAGGGTCATTAAAATTCTGGTGACATAACACAAAAACAACAACCTGTCGTATTCAAGTAACATAGATTTAACCAGTAGCATTTTGTTGACGGAACATGGAAATGCCTTGTGAAACAAAATAGTGCCATAAAATAATTATAAACAACATAAACACAATCCCAATTTTTTTCATTGGGACCTGGGACTAGAAATGCGTAGTTAGTAATTACGTACAGTAAACATATACCTAAGTTCATCAACATGTAAATTTGATAGCTATATTCATGCCATCTTGTTTTTCATTCGAGCTTGGGACCGAAGTTCTTTTTTTCATAAAGTACATAACAGATTAGAGAAAAGAAGCCACAACCTGTCATAAACAAGTAACACAGACTTAAACTTGCATTCAGTTGATGAGAAGATGAATAAAAATAGAGACATCAAAAATAAATATAAACAGGGCACGGATACTTTCTTTCTCATCTAGACTCAGCACTAACCATAGTAGAATTACTTACTGTACGTGTATATAGACACATATATAACTCTCTAAACTACAAGAGACAAGGTACCAAGTGGCAGGCAATAGGCAGATATCAACAACTAGCTAGGATGATAAATTTGTATATAAATATTTATACCATCCTCCTTTCACATCCGGACTTGGGACTGGCAATGGAGAAGTTACATTTTTTTTAGCTTTTTGCAATAGTTGGACTTGAATATAGACTATCGAAAGAAAAAGTAAACAAAAAAGGAAAAAAATAAAGAAAAATAAGATGATTTGTTGATGCATTTTGGCGTAATTCAATAGCTTTAAGCTGTTAATTCTATGCATGGAATGTCATCTCGCCGAGATCTCACGAGATCTCATTCTCGCCAAGGGGGCCGAGAAATGAGATCGCCCAGATCTCACCCCATGTAGTCTGGTCCAAAAAAAATTTCTACAGGTCGATCCGCGACTACTCCGTGCCCCCCGTTTATGATAATGTAAATATATTAATATATCTTACTATCACTTATACTATCACATAAAAATGTGCTGCAAATTTAATATAATATTAGCATTTAAATAAGATTGTATACAAGTTTTAATCTTTTAGAAACACAAAGATCATCTTTTTGGTATTGAGGGTGCTTTGTAATTATTCATTTACACAGTTGATGTATAAATGTGTTATATATTTTCATATAAATTCATTGATGTACTATTATCTTCATAAGATATTATGTTATGTTTCATACATATATACATTTTGATCCGAGAATCCAAGATCCGATCTCTCGAGATTTTTCCGAGATCTCTTCTCTTTCACCCCCCGAGACGAAGCCAAGATCCAAGATGGCAATCCTTGATTCTATGTCTAACCATGTATTTTGTGGTAGAAAAAAATCACCTAATTAGACATAAATTGTGTTTGATTAGTCTAATCATATCTTTAACATATGATTCAATAAAGGATTTATAATCTAGAATGATAATACATCTTAATTAACCTCTAAACATATCTCTATTATTTCAATAAATCTCTTAAATGTAAGATATGTAATTTAACATTTTATTCCAATGTTTCTCAACAATTTCCTTCGCCAGACGCAAGCTTCGCAACTCTTGCATCTTTCCTTTAGCCTTGGGAAAATGCAAAGTGTCCCAAGCAACGCAAGCTCCCCTCTCCAAAATAAGCTTGGAGAAATGGCTCCAAACTATCTCCACTGTAGGGATCCAGAGCTGCATATCCCCGCCCAAAGTATGATAGCATATGGTCGAGCGATGCAGTTCCTCACACATTTCTTTTATGGACAAGAGCGGGTCCAGCAAGCCTTCCAAAGAACGGAACATGCCTTCCCCATTGCTGGCACCCATCCTAGATACTGGAGCATTAGAGGTAGGCCATGATATGCCCAAGTCCAAAGATCCAGTACCCTTGGGGATATCTACTGCACAAGGATAAAAGAGATGTGTCACAACATTACATATACATATGAAAAAAGTTAAGAGAGAGGCAACATACCCGCCAAAGGAGTCACATCTAGAACAGCGGGTTCAGCATCTCTCCGTGACATTTTCGGGAAGTGAACCTACAAAAGAGGCATGTATAGCATAAGTAGATAGAAATAAAAAAAGACACTGCCAAAACAACAAAGAGCATGATCGTGATAAGGATGGATATTTGTTCAGGGACCGAGCTCATCCTAACTAGTTTCGCCAATTCTTCAGTTAAAGACTTCAAATGCTCTGAAGACTTTAGCAACTCAGCTTGCTCTTTACAGAATGCAGTAAGTTTTGCACATATATCTAAGAGGTCAGTCCGAAAATCAGCAGGGATGGCATCTTGATCACCATATTTTGCAGTATCCTCGGCTAAGTCAGACACCGTAAGAATATCTACAGGCTGGCCAGCAGTGTCCCGTACATCTAGAATATCGATATTGTGATTTAAGGGCTATATGGTGACTTTCACATCCATCGATTGATCGTCCTCACCAATCAACATGCTGGGACCAACTAGCTTATCAGGCTCTGCAGAAGGAATAATATATAAACATATTCAATAGTTGGAATGGCCAACAGAGCATAGGATAACGAACGCAACAGGCTCACCTATAAGAATGCTTGCTGCCCTTTCATTATCGACAACCCCTAAGAGTGGCATATCAGCTCTAATCTCCATAGAATCAGCCGCCTGATGGGGAGAAGAGTCGACATTGTTTGGCCTTAGAATGTCACATCCTATATAAAGGCCAGACACATTAGCTTCACATGATTGAAATATGAAAACAGGAAGGAAAGGTCAAAGGCCATTACCAACAGGCAATTCATTCCCAGTTTGGATCGCGCAAAGCTCAGCATCCATGTCTCCATAACATGGTATAGGGGAAGGAGAGAGGGGTGTAGGAGAAATTATCGGCAGGGGTATCTCCTCGTGAGTAGGTGCCGCCACCTCAGTCCCATTAGATATAGATACACCTGATCTAGCCCAGATAAATTCCGCTGGAAGCTCCCCTTTGCCAGAAGAGGAAAAGAAATCTGCCCAAGAAGAATTTGGTCATAATCCAATAAAAATATCATCATTTCATGGACACCAAAAATCAAAGATTACCCTTTTCTTCACGGTGTCGTTTCTGAGGACGAGATGAGTCCGTGAATAATTCTGACCACTTCAGAGTGGCTTTTAAAGCATTCACCTCAGAAGTACCTATTGAATAAAGGTCCAGCAGCAAGTAAGAGACAGATATTTGTAAAAACCAACTCAAATATACATAAATACCTGAAGACGACACATCTTTGTAAATACCTGAAGACGACACATCTAATGGCAAAGTGACCAGCAAGCCTACATATCGGCCCACTTGCCGTGCTGCCCGAACAACAGCAAGACGAACTTCATCAAAGTTGGAAGCCTGTTCAATGGCAAGGACATATTTGAGAGGTCCCCAAGCATAAACCAGTGCAGCAAGGTGTATTTGCCATACAATGGAGCAATCATGAGGCTCTAGATGCTCCTTAGGAGGAACCTTTTGATGACCAGTGCAATCAAAAAACATCAGCCCATACCAATCTATGATACCTGGAGCAGCCGGCTGCCGTGCATGTTGAGAAGACCGGAGCGGTTCAGACAAAGGATCTATAAGCCCAGAATAAGGCTCGAGGAACGGTGCTGGAAGAAGACCTAGTCTATTCAACTTTTGATAACGTGCTAGGAGTTTACCCTTTAAATCTCGATAATATCTATCTAGATAAGTCTGATCAATGTCTAAAGGGACACAATCTTTTTGCTTCAGCCAGGAGAATTCTGCTTTTGAAATGACGGCCGGAAGCTCCCGATAATTATGACTACGAAGAAGCCACTAGTTGCCATAAAGAATGTCAAACTCACCAGCAGCTCCCAGTGGAGGGATTACAACGTCAGCCTCATTATAGGATCTCAGAAAGTAGTTCCACCATTTAGCAGTCACCAAATGATGATCTGGCTCATGATATACACGGCAGGGAATATCAAAATCAGCATTAAGAGGAATGCCTTGATCAAAGCCGAAGTTTCTAGCAAATCGGTGGGGAAAATAGGGCTCCATTATGGTTTGATTTTCCTGATGCAACACCAGTACACTTAGACGTATGCTGAGAAACCATTCCCTACCAGCCCATTCTAAATGTCTGCCTGAGAGAGGGCTGACCCACTGAAGGCATCCATCACCCCGTATTCCCGAATGCGGTCTGAAGCCTCTGCAGCTGTGATCTAATTTTAAACCAGGAGAGTTCTCCTTAGGCAACAAAGCCAAGGCGCGCCGCCCGGTAGTAAGCTCATTTATAGGACACTGGATACGTCGCTCTGTTGATCTCAGCATCAAGGCTTGAAATGGATCTACATTGTCTTCTGGGGAAGGAACACCATCAAAGAGAAAAGCTGCCCATGTACCTACATAGTGCGTAGCCATGACAACTTTACAGTCCTGTTGGAAAGGATGAGTGCAAAGGGCCCCCAGAGAATGATAAATAGCAGCCAAGGCAGCAGGAGCAAGGGCTAACCGTTTCCTGCACGCTAATCTACAAGCAGGATATATAACGCCAACTCTGATAAAAGCTTCATCGTCGAATGGATTAGCAAATGTAGACAACCAGTAAGCAAAATATGCTTCTAGATGTGTAACCGCTCCAAGTTCCCAGGGATCTTCAACCTCGGCAATATCGTCCAGAATAGGAAATCTCTGGTCAAAATGAGGACGTGGTAGCCTCAGAAGTTGAGTCCTGTCCTTACCAAGTTGAGCGAATGTATGTTTATAGCAAAATGGGCCTCCATAAAAATATCGGAGCCAAACATGGCAGCTGATTTTACAGGGATCATCAGATGAATCAGATCTGATGATAAACGCCAGATCACGCCATACTTTCATCAAAAATCTATGACAATAAGGCAAACAATAATTGCCCTCCCCTGTAGTCTGACACTGATGAAGATCATCTAATACTACCTTTTCATAAGGATCTCCATGGATAGGCAATCCTAACAACAATGGAAGCTCCAGAGATCTAGTGCAGTCTCACCCTCGACAGTCACGAAAGTGTTCCATCGGCGATTGAACCTTTCTGTCAAAGCTTGGATATACCCTTCATTAGGGGTGTAAACGGTTCGGTTCGGTTCGGTTCGGCCGCTTTTTTCCAAACCGAAACCGAACCGATAAGGTGAACCGAACCAAACCGAACCGGTTCAGTGAGCCCTGAACCGATTGTGGTTCGGTTCGGTTCATCGGTTTAATGTATATTTAAATAAATAAAAATAAAAAATAAAATAAATTATACATTATAATAATTATTTAAGATTAATATAAAGACTAATATTTTATTTATAATATATAACATTATCTTTATACTAATTAACTTAAATTTATAAATATATATATTTAAAATTGATATAATATATATTTAAATGTAATATAATATGTAAATAAAGCGGGTCAAACTTTATCAAATCGGGTCAACCGGTTTACCGGTTTGGTTCGATTTAGGGAGGTGCCGAACTGAACCGAACCGATAAAAAATTATCTGTTTGGTTCGGTTCAAAAAACCGAATGGATAGCCTATCAAACCGAACCAAACCGAACCGAACGGTTCAGTTCGGTTCGGATTACCGGTTTATCGGTTTTACATGAACACCCCTACCCTTCATGACATTGATACCCATACAACGCTGCCCCTACAGCTGATTACAGCCCTACATGTTCTAAACGAACTGAAAAATTGGCTAGAACATATTCTAACCATTCATAAGCACCAAGCCTTTGGCGATGAGGAATTGATAGTGATAATCTGCCATACCAGCTGTCAACATTGCAGGATAAGATATCATCCAGCCAGAATACATCGTCCATCATAGTTCTCTTCACTATAACGAGGATGGCACGGTTGCAAAAACAATCCCTGACGATGAGCCGATGACACATAACCACATTGACGATTTAGGCACCATATCCCTGGCTGAAAATCACGGGCTACAGTGCATTCGCCAACCACATCACCAATTAACCCCAAGAAACGTTGAGAAGAAAGTAATTGATGAGGAATAGCCCCTAATGGGAATGCAGGATACGAAGCAAATGCAACTCCCATCAATGAATCCCTGCCCTGAAGTATAACACACTCGAGATAATGTCGATCTCGAGGCAACAAAGGTGTATTTGCAGTTTCCCCTAGAGGACTTGGAAGCCGGATAAATTCCAACAGTTCCTCATCAGAAGGAAGATAGGCATGATAGTCATTTGATCTGTCATATTGATAGAGGCCATCCATATACTGAATTTTGCTCACTTCAACCTGGCCTTTGTCAGCCAAGACACCTATGGGTTCTTTAGCAGCCAAATGAAATTGGAACTGCCCATACTGAGACCGAATTAGACGACCCGACTTCGATACATATACCTTTGTCAATTCACCACGCATGTCATGACTCATAGAAGAGGATCCTGAAGCCCCTGCACCAGCCATTTAGCACCTGCTGGAAGATAAAAACAAGGGTCAACTGGGTGATTACGACCACAATAAGAGACATGGAGGGAATTGGACAAGACACGGGCAATCTCCTGACAACTGCCGCCCTTGGAAGATTACCCATGGGGGGCATTTGTTGGCACCTAAACTTTGTAAAAATATGCGTAAAGAGGTTTGACAGCACTAGTCAATATGTGACATCAGCTAAAGAGAGATTTTGGCACAAAATTAAAAAAAAAGGAAAAGAAGAAAGTCAGGAGTACCATATATCCTACATCCTGTCACCATTACATGAAGTCAACTAAGAGAAGGAATTTGATAAGAGAGAGGGCCAGATCGGCATACTTAGAATCTGACATGCCTGAAAGGGCAATTATCCCTCTAAACGGATTCCTCTCAAGCAAAAAAAAAATCAGCAAACAGTCGACACCCCAGCATGTCTTGATGTACACATGCATTCAAAAAAAGGGGGGAAAGAAAAGAAAAACATGGCTATGTACGGCTACCAGTAGATAGAAAGAGGTGAAGGTGGAATATAGATAAAGAAATAGAAGAAAAGAGAAGGCAGCCAACGTACCCAACAAAAAAGAGAGGATAAAGACATATGTACACATCCACCCTAGTTCAAAAAAAAATAGAGAAGGCAATCATAGTCTCACAATAACCAGTGGGGGAAATGGGACTAGGAAGATGTACGTATGAAGGGACTGTGCATATGTCCATGGGGTCTTAGTAAAGAAATATACAACCTATACTTACC
Source organism: Cryptocoryne crispatula var. balansae (assembly GCA_036172225.1). Lineage (NCBI taxonomy): Eukaryota > Viridiplantae > Streptophyta > Magnoliopsida > Alismatales > Araceae > Cryptocoryne > Cryptocoryne crispatula. The sequence goes on from CM069934.1 coordinate 19,010,351, forward strand.
AGGAGGTTCTAGTAACAGATATGATGTTCACCTTCTCGGCCTAGCACCAATGGAAGGATGAAGATGCTCAAAGACCTCCAACAGCAAGGCCCGATGATCTCCCTTGACAAGAGCAAGTTGTTACAGCACCAGTGGAGATAGAAGAGTCGCGACAGGAGGAGGAAAAGAACCAGCTGGAGGAGAGCTCACGTGTAAAAGAATTTGTCTCCAGCTGGGAGACTGAACAAAACCTAACCAGAGAATAATCCACGGGAGCGGAAGGTTGCAGATTTTTAAACAATGTTGGATAAAGGCCGAAATCATCCAACGGCCAGGATTGGCTATTAGATAAGTTAATTGGATCCAAATGCTATTGGGTCTCTAGCAAAGATAACAACCAGCGATGCATCAGAATGCTCTTATCGCACCTTTAATGGGATAATATCCATTGGATCTGGTCCTATTGGGTATTTGATAAGATGGACAATCTCCACCACGTAGACTTCAAGGCCAAAGAGCACTCCTGATCAACGGACAAGATATAGCTTGTTATATAGAGGACCCTTGAATGGAGGGCATAGATCATTCCATCAAGTAAAGATCAAGGGACATTTGATCAAGGGCTGAGATGTATATTTATTGTACGATGGACCCACTAGACGAGCTCATTAGATCAATGGAAATGATATACACATCAAGGGCCGATCGGTGGTCAGGATCCCTTTTGTGTTCAGAAAATATATAAAAGGGAGAAATAAGGAAGATAAACATTGTACACTCATCTCCTCCTAAATTTGACTTGGTCAAGCAGCCACCTTCCCCACGATCAAGAGAACGTGGCCCAACTTGCGGCTGTGCATAAACTGCACGTACCAGGGGAATCACCCGCCCAGCACCTGCTATAAAAGGGGCCATCCCGCGGCCTGAAAAGAGAGAGAAAAAGAGGGAGCGAGGAGGAGATTCTGCTGAAGTTGTAGGAGATCCATTCTTCACCAAGGAGTGTTGGTCGAAGCAGAGAAAGGTTGAAGAAAGCAAGGAGAGGCAAGTGGAGGTAGCAAAGGTAAGCATCCTTATTTCTAATTTTTGTGAGATTTTCACTTCAACCCCGATTGCATCCTTATTTCTAATTTTCTCCTTCCCCGAAGGACTTCCCATCAAACTATGCCTCATGACATACCACCAGCAAGCATAACCCTTCTGCCTATATCAGAATTTAGCCCGTATGATCTGTGGATAGGATGTCACATAGTCTCCTTCTAAGCCTATTGAGATAAACAGATAGTTATCTTAGAAGACCCACGGATGGGTCATTAGCCTACCACCAATCTGTATACACACCTATATACATGTCATGACCAAATCCCTTCCCATGCTCCAGTTCGACCTTGTGTAGTGGCCATCTGGGTAAATTTCTGATCTCCCCTATGTGGGTTACCTACTAGTCCCATTTCAGCCTATATATGGAATTTTCGTTTAACTTCATTATTAGTCATGCGCCTGCTTCATATCAGTCCATAGCAAATCAGAATTTTAACTCCTATGAGACCCTACACAAATTATCTGTTTCGGCCTCTATTTGTTCCAAACCTTAAAGTCGGCAAGCAACCTTTTTCAAATCCATGCTACCCATTCAGAGCAAGAGGCATAAGCAACGCATGGAAGGCATGAAGAGAGGTTATACCTGGCCTCTTTGGGACCCATATGATGGACCAAAGATTCTCCCGGGTAGCCTTAAGGAAGTAAGAATATTTCATGAAGAAAAGGACATGAAGCCTTTGAAAAATGACTGCATATGAGGATATCGGTCACCTGAACCAGGATGAAGCAAAATGCAGCAAGGATGGGCGTTATGTGACCCAACCCATTTAAAGATGATCTTCATAAAGATTTATGCCTACATTAAGGCACATGAATGACATTATGACAGGTGGTGTTGGGCATGACCCAATACACCTAGTTTGGACAAGGGTCTGGGCATGTATCCTGGTATCTTTGATCCTTTCTACAGTGGATGAGCTTATAAACTCACCCCATTGAATCACCATCTCATATAGAGAAAGGTCAAACCATAGATTAAAAACTCTACAATTTGGATGTAAATTTATCCATATATGGCCATATTGTGACATGGCCTGCAGCATAATGTAATTTAAGTGACAACTATGTATCAAATGCCTCTACTACGATGAGCATGAGAAAGTTTTTTATGTAGTCCAGCTATTTGGTGAGAAATGCAAACATAAGGTTGTGAAACCGATAGTCATCATAACAGAACCTGGACATCTAATTTGAGAAGACCTATTATTCAAGGAGCCAGGTCTGACAAATTCTAAGATTCAGACATGCTAGATGGAGATATGATCACCTTCTAGGCATTAAGCAGGTTATTAAGCACCTTGATAGGTATACAAGCAGATCATTAGAGACCAGATGTCAATTATTTTTAAGAAGCAGGGTGTTAAGGCCTTATCAATGACATGGAACCTCAACCTTACCTGATCAAGGTTAGGAAATGTTGTGGTAAACTGAAATATCAAAAGGTGCATAAACTTAACAACGTTCAGGTCATCCAGGTTCAGAATTCTTAGGAAATTAAGGGAGTGTTCAATATCCCACGTATTGGATGTTGGAGATATAACACTCAATACTATTCTTTGGGATCAGGAGATAATCAAATCAGGTCCCAAACGAGAATAATGATCCGGCAGCATGCATGGATCTGATTTCCAGATTAGTATGCATATATATATACATATATGAGCAAGGTAGCCTTAAAGGAGGGCATTAGAAAAGGTATGGGCTGGAAACATAGAGAGAGAATCAATAGCATAAAGACTGAGATAACGGAACCAACAACTGGAAAGGATAGTTTGGTGTTGGGTTCAAGAGATAATAAAAACCTGTTAAGGCTCAATATATGAGGGCCACTTATGTGAAACCAGCGCATGATGTATTTTACTTAAATCAGTATAAGGGGCAGAGGGATATATAAAAGAGCAATAAAACTTTAGTTAGTAGACCTTAAATATATGGACATCTTCTAATAGAGAGAGGCTAATCTGCCACTGTAGAGCCAGATTTAGATAAACATCAAAGCTCATATGAAATTTGGATAGACTTATTATGAAATTTGATCCGAATATGCTTGGATCAAAATCAATTCTGATAAAATCAGAGTTCGTCTTCATAAAAGACCTTGAAAAGCATGTCAGGTATACAAAAAATCCTTCGAGGAACATAAACCTCAAGATAAAATCAGAATTGGATAATTCTAAGCCTTGACCCCTTTCATGTGCACTTTTATATCGTAAGGCACATGTAGCATAGTCCAGCTTCAGATCAGATTTCTTTCAAACAGGATGGATGTGGATCAGGATCATCCATAGCTCCCAAGTCAAGTAACCCATGGCGTCAAGACTTTGCTTGAGTGTTACAGGAATAGATCCTGTTATAACATGACTTGAAGTATAATAATGTTAAGTATGCACCAAAAGATAACGTCTAGATTTGATGCATATATATACTCGAATCAGACTCAAAATATTAAGTTTACATTCCTTTGAATATTGATGGGTCATAGCTCCTGTGTGTTTTGTGGATGAATGTCTCCTTTTATACGAGCTGCTACGACGTCTAATCAAGGGTGTTCGAGAATCTCGATGTAACTAACATCGAAAATTCACAACTTCCGATGGAGAGAGGTCCAAAGACAAATGTTATGAACTCGAACCTCGACATATATATTTTATATGCATACCACATATTTTGGCTAATATCTTCTATGAAATATCATATATTTTCATAGTAGCCAAAGATAAGATAATGAAAGTTCATTTCCTAAATAAATAGAAGTCAAAGGAATTTTCAAACCATACTATGCCATTCGACATATTTTTTTTTATGAATTTCGAGGTTTCACATAGAGCCACCCCGGTACTTTAGTCAATTGCCAAGGTATTGGAGCTGATCTTAAAATTGTAGGGAGTGATTGACTCCCGCCTCTCTATCTGCATGAAAAGAAAGTTTGCCTCTTTGGAGTTGAAACTCAGATAATTTTCTATTGTTCTTTCATTTTTGCTTGTCGAAGATATGAATGTTGCTTCAAAATGGTAATTGTTTGTGGATATGATGCTAAGATACTTTCTTGCTTACAGTTAATGGAGTAATAACATGTTTGTCATTCATTTCATGGGCTTGGTTGTTAGCACCTTACAAGTTATCTTTGTGCCTACCGTTGCTAGAGGTAATTGAAGAGGTTCGAAGAGTTTGAATGACTAGAAGATTGATATATGTGTTTATGCTTATTTATTTCTTGCCCATGAATATTTGCCAATTTTTACTAAGCAAATAATTACGATCACTTCATTGTTTGGTGTATCTTTACTTCACTACTTTGTGCCCATTTGGTAAGTGAGTATGTCTCCTAGTTGATGCGTAAAATGAGATTTTTCACTACTTTTATGTTATCTCATGTACCACATACAGAATATAAACCTAGGGTTTGCTTTTGTTTGATTTGATCCTTTCCATAAGTTAGAACAACCTTGTATGTCTTCTTCTAGAAGCATATGGATCTCAATCATATTAGATAAAATATATATCAAACCATTAATTTATCCATAAAAGTTGGTATCACTTAGGTTTGATATTTTCTTGGGAACAATAAGCTTTATATACCACCATTCATTATTTATTAATTATCATTTGATATGATCATGCATCATTTTTCTTATAGGATATTAAATATGCAAAGAACAAGTAATACAAAGAGTGTCTTGGAAATTAGCTTGAAAGATAACCAATGAGTTTTTTTTTGAAATGTTGTATTAGTGAGGTGGCAAGGGTTGGAAGTGCGGGAACAACCCTAAGAAGACAATCTTAGGTGATAGTTGAAAAGCAACTGAAAGAGAAATATAGTGTTGATGTCACACAAAAATAAGTAAAGAATCAATATGATTATCTAAGGACAATGTATGTGAAATTGAAAAAAAATTTAAAAAAGAATACAATACATGGTTACAACTCTATCAATAAATAATGAATTCAACTATGATTAGGATACTTAGTGACCCTACTCAGGTATCCTTGCAAGAAAGGAATGGTTTTTGTGGACCGCCCAACATTGCTTCACATCTATGGGACAAGGCCCTATCCAGCATTTCCAGAGGGGAGGGAGACGAAGGCAAACCAACGAGGGGGGCAGGGAGGCGAACACTCTTTCGGTCACAATGTAATGGCATGTTTGGTTAAAGTATCAAAAATGATATTACGTTAATATTGATATTGATATTTTTATAAGTTAGAGTATCAATATTAAACTTTGATAGAAGTTGATATTTATATTACTTAACATGTTTTGTTTATGTTAGAAATGTTAAAACTAGTATTATTAGTCAAACATCTCTAGCTGACTAGTGCGAATATCAATTTTAAATTAATAGTGATAGAAATATTTAAGATTGTTACAAAACAGGGCCTAAAAATGGCGAAGCTATTTTTCTATGTGACAAATATGAACGTAAAATGATGAAACTATTTTTCTATGTGACAAATCTGAACGTCGCTCATGTCTCAAACATATTCTTGTGTTATGCTGTTCTCTCATCTTTCATCAAATCTCTATTGCACCTAAGTACAAAAAAGTTAACTAATGATAAAATAATCTATTTTTAAAAAAAATCTATTTTTATCAATTGATTAGTTATTTTCTAATCATACTCTATTAAGATAAATCATAATTTTAAAAGGAAATCTCATTTTCTTATTTGTTAGCATCTCAGGTCCAATTAGAATTAAGTCAAACTTAATTTTAACAATTAAAACATATAGTTTCTTTATTTATATATCTTCTCATAATGCTATATTCTACTAAAAATATATGATATTACATAATGCTTGCATAAGAGGTCATAGACAGCCTAACTAACACTTAAACAAGAAGTTATTTCATCCCTATTTCCTCCGTATAATAGATGACAAGGCTTGTGGTAAGTATAGTTTCGGGGTGTCAATGGGCCGGCCTAGGCCCCCGGCCTGCGGTTGGCCCAACCAAGGCCCTCTCCAATATATAATGAGCCAACTCGGCCTGGCCCATTTTATGTTGTTGGTCCGACCCAGTCCAACTGATATAAAATATAGATTTGACCTGGCCTAGCTCGACTCGGCCCGATTTTTCAAATTTATATAAACATCATTTTTAAAAAAATTTACAATATCTTTTACCAAAGTTTTGGTATGACATACAAAATTAAAACTAAGATTCTCTTTTGAAATATTAAGATACGGCAGGTTTGAAAAAAAATAAAAGACATGATTAAAATAAGAATAGTAGATAGACCGCCCACATTCATGATTTTTTAATTGATGATAAAAGATATATATTTGACTTGGAGGTTTAATATTTCTAGTCTATGATAAAAAGTATACCATATTTTTTTATTTTTTAAACATCAAATCAACTACTATAGAAATATTTTGAATCTAGACATAAAAATAGATACATGGATAGAAATATGTAATTTAACACCTAAATAATTTTAAATATCAAACCAGAATTTAAGAAAAATAAATATTTCATTATTTAAAAATATTATCTTTTTTTAATTTCTCTGATAGTATAGATACCCCGGTGGCAACTAGTGCATGCAAAAAGTAACATGAAAATAAAATAAAGCAAAGGTCTGGGTTGCGATCTAAAGGCCTTTTGCATGCCTTCTCGCGGACTAAGAGATGACGACGACCAGATATCGCTGCGGAATAGTGATGTTGCGACTCGCGAGTGGCTGGCGGGCTTGATTTCTTGGCCCAAGAAACACTAGGGGCCTGTTTGGTACCATAAAATTTTGAGTGTAAACTTAGTTTATCCCCTAAATTTTGAAGATACCCAAATTTATCTCCAAATTATCCCGATACCAAACAATACCTAGAGGGCCAATTTCTCTACCCCGAAGCAAGGCCTAAAACTGGCCCGGCCCGAGGGTGAGCCCGGTCCATTGCCATCTCTAATTTAGTTGTACAATATTTTTTATATATTTTCGTGATATAGTCTAGAAACATAAGATAAATTGATCATGTTTATTGAGATATGATCACAAAAAGAGTAGAGACATCATTTGGCTCCGAAAATTACACTAAAAAAATAAGACATTACACCATAACTTGCTACACCAAGTGGGCATTGGAAAACTCAGTCATTACACAAATAATAATAATAATAATAATAATAATAATAATAATAAATGTGGCACGAACCTCCTCGGCACACAACACTGCTCTCACCTGCTCCAATCAAAATATTCATAAAACAGGAAATTAAACATGTACACATCACCACAAAAAATAGTGCAACTGAATATTTAAAATAAGTTAAATATTTATGTTGTTTTTTATGTGAATTTATTTGTAAAAATTAAATTTTAACTTTTTTATAAAATTTGATCTAAGTTTAAATTCACACTAAATTTTATTTTTACTTATTTTATATATTTAAGTAACAATATATATATCTAATAATATTTATAATTTTTTTAAATCAAGTTATTTATGAATTTATCTGACTAAGTAAAAATATGTTCAAGTTTGACTCGTTCACTTGAACGCATCTAGACTTTATTTTTTATTTAACCGGCTAAATAAGTCAAGTCAACTTCTTATCCAACCGCGTCTTGTGACCGTAATTTTCTTTTGCCAGATGATTGGTTTGCCCCCCGAGCGGTAAACGGAGCAGATAAGGAGCAGATATGACTTTTTCATATTCGCTCTGTTTAGCTAGTAGGATAATTCATATCAAGTCCGAAACAGATACGAATACGGATCGAATATTATAAGTCGGATAATTTTCGGATTCGGAATGGATACAAATAATATCTGCTTCGGAATGTTAATTAAATATTATTTGGTTAATATATTTAATAATATATAAATATATATAAAAAATAAATATAAAAATATAAAATTTATCATATATTTATTAACATTAACTTAATATACTAATATATAATAGAGAATATAAAATCATATTTTTAAATATAATAATTTTAAATATATAATTATATATTGTGTGTACATTGTCAAAGATTAATTCGGAGCGAATCTTAAATAGAACGTAGCGAATATTTTCTTGTCTATTCTGATTAATATTTGAATATTATCTGTCTCTGAATATTCGTTCCGACGAATATCCTAAATTGAATATTATCTATTAAAATAAATACGAATTCGAAATAAATTTAAATTTTATCTGTATTCGTTTACCGTGCTAGCTGTATTCTTAAGAAAAGTGATAAGCATGATGTAAGATTTTTGTGAGGCTGTGCATGCAATTTGAATATTATCTATTAAAATAAATACGAATTCGAAATAAATTTAAAATTTATCTGTATTCGTTTACCGTGCTAGCTGTATTCTTAAGAAAAGTGATAAGCATCATGTAAGATTTTTGTGAGGCTGTGCATGCAATTTGACCGCCCGCAGGCCGCAGCTACAGAGGGCAGTGGGCGGGGACGGGGCCGCGCAAGCAGACGGCGCGATCTGGCGACATTATATACGACTTCGAAAGCCGAACGTGTGAAAAGGGCCCAAAGGGACGCCGCAGCACGATCCGTGAAGATTCGATCCTACTGTCAAGATTGCGGGCTGCGTTTGATGCGGTGGTGTTGCGGTGCTCGGGGCTCCACCGTCCACTACCGACGTGTGGCGCGACCTCATCCGCGCTGGCGCGCGGCAGCCGCGAGTCGGAAGAAAACAGCCGCTGTTTACTGTTCGATTCAACTCGGAAGATTAAATTAAATTTATATTTTAAATGCATTTAATTTAATTTAAATTATCAATTGATTGAATTTAATTTAAATTATTTTAAATTAAATCAAATTTATAAATTAAATAATCTAAATTAAATAAAATATTTAATTTAAGTTATATATAAAATAGTATTTATGTATCTTTTCTTATTAAAATAAATTTACTTCAAAAAATTTTGAGACATAATTAATATAATGTATAAATATATACACAAGATTTTAATAAAATATAATTTAAAATAAATAACATAAAATTACTTATTAATATATCTACTAAATCTTAATAAAATACGATTTAAATCGAATCGAATCAAATCAAATCGAATCGAATTAATTTAGTTTGATTCGATTTGATTTGAGAGATAGTTTGATTTTTTTTTGATTTAATAAAAATATTTAAAAATTAAATCAAACTAAATCACGAACACCATTAATCTCGCCGGGTGAAATAGAGGAGGATTTCCCATGGTTATTTGATTATTCAAATAATGCTGTTAGCAATGTCTTTATTAATTGATTTATGATTGCCCCCAACCCGGTTGCCAAGAAAGGTTCCTTGCCCGTGTCAGAAGCAAGGGCATTTTCTTTTTCAGTCGCCACTCAATTTCGTGCAAGGTCAGAAAGACCAAAGCTAAAAATATACAACCATTCCAAAAACTCTATTGAGCTTCTATGACTGGTTGTGGCCTTGAATCAATAGAAAGAATCATAGAAGTGACTCGGGTCTAACTTGAACAATTTTTGGGTCGATCGACTCGATTTCGACTCCGTGATCTCGATTGGATAGATATTTTAAAATTTTTAATTTTTATTTTTTATTGTGACTCCGGTAGTTCTTGACCTGGCCCGAGTCTCGACCCAATTGACCTGGGTCGGTTTGAGTCCAACCGACTTGATCCCGACCTCGACCTCATCTATCTTGAAAAGAACAGACCGAAGTGAGTGAATAGGAGCTAACTCTTTGTGAACGAATTTTATTTCGTACCATTAGGAAAACAAATATAACTCGCTCGAAAATTTTCGATTTTAATTTATTATGTTGCAATAATACCCTCACCACCTTAAAATAGTCGCAAGAACACACGGGTTTCCAGCCTCCTAGTCAGGTTCACGTAACATCAACACCCACTCTCTGAACCCCAAGCTAAACAACAGATATTCCGTCTCAATCTTAATGCACGCTGTGTATATACTCGTTGGTCAAAATGATCATACCTTAATTCAAATGAACAGCAGGAGCTTGTGTGTCATGTCATGTGTGGGCATGTGAATGGAGAGAAATGTAAGAGAAGACCCAAGAAGGGAATGTGCTAATGGATAAGAGAAAGATGCTGGTTGACCCAACTTAGAAAGATATATCATATCTCTATGTCTCTTATAATATTTAGTAATATGAAAAACATTTTAAGTTATTAAAATGCTTATGGGGTGTTTGGTTGCATGATAATCAAGGTTTTTGTTTTTATTTTTAAAAATTGTAAGAAAACTTGTTAAAAGAGGTGTTTGACAACCATGACAATTTTATGTTTTGAAAGTGATTTTCTTCTTAAACAAAAAAGAGGGTCTCACCTCTTTCTTTTTTCTTGTGGTCCCCCACTTTATTTGGTCCTGTGCGGTAGTTACTCTTTTTTGTAATCACATCCCTCCAAACATTATAATTTTATGTCATGAGTTGGTTCACTTTTTATTTTAATACAATTTTTTATCATGAAAGTGTACAAAAAATTATCATGCAACCAAACACCTGGTGTTTGGTTGCATGATAATTTTTTGTACACTTTCACGATAAAATTTTTTTATTAAAATAAAAAGTGAACCAACTCATGACATAAAATTATCATGTTTGGAGGGATGTGATTACAAAAAATAGTAACTACCGCACATGACCAAACAAAGTGGGGGACCACAAGAAAAAAGAAAGAGGTGAGACCCTCTTTTTTTGTTTAAGAAGAAAATCACTTTTAAAACATAAAATTGTCATGGTTACCAAACACCTCTTTTAACAAGTTTTCTTACAATTTTTAAAAATTAAAAAAAAACCTTCATTATCATGCAACCAAACACCCCATTAGCTTGCCGCTTGAGTAATGTGGAGGAGAACGAGACAGCTACACTCGGATATATGGATCGTAGACTTGTGGTTGTATACATACGTGATTACTTCTGAGAACTACGAGTTCTGATACACATGTCAATTATTAATGCTATCTCCAGAAAGCTGGATATATATATCCAAGGGTTAAAGAGGTACTAATTGGTTCTGATCTGGGATGCAAAGTAACCAATACACTCCATGTGTCTCGAAACCCATTTATCAGGTTAAATAAATAAATTTAAACACAAATTACAAGATTTGACTATTAATCAATTTATCTTGAATAGACTTTTACTCAACTCGATAAGTTCGCAAATAACTTGATTAACTATTGATTGAATATTTATTTAAACAATTAAATTAGGAGTATTAGTAATCATTTGGTGTCACTTAAATATAAGAAAATAAGTTGATACACAATTTGATTTAAGTTTAAAGTTACGGAACCCTTTTTGAATGAGTTAAAATTTGAGTTTACCTAATATATATCTTTCACAGAATTCGAGTTTAATGTATGTGTGGATTGAACTAGAGTTGAGTTACTATTTGAGTTCTACTATGAATCAGTCGATATTAAATAATTAATCAAATTTGAACTGTGGTTGAGCCTCTATTTAAGAGTTCGATCTTGATCTTGAACTCGTGTAAAATAAATGGGTTGAACTCAAATGGTATAATATTACTTGGCCGAAGCTGGCTTGTTTGCAACTCTAGTTGTGATACAATCTTTATGTATTTTTTTGTAATAATAATAACTTTAAGACAAATAAAATATAAAACTATCATATTTGGTGAGAAAACTAGATCATACAAGGTGTGAGCCACACACATCGAAAGGAGTGGGGAGCCGGATAGAGAAAGAAAGTTTCTCCTCTTTTGATTTAGCTAGAAACATTTCGATAAAAGTATGTTCTAATCACCATGATCAAACACATTCTTAACTTGCTTTTTTATAAAACATATTTGTGTAAATAAATTATCTTTTATCTTGCAACTAAACATTCTATATATTATTAAATGATTATTTATCTAATGTTAAAAGTATATTCCAGGGTGTGCTGTTCTGAAAGAGACACTATTTGATTTTAAAATGTATCACTTGTTCTGATTAGCTCTTCTAAGGCTAATTAATCATATATGATATGCAAGATATGTAATACTGTTTGGATATATAACATTGACCAACTACGTACTTTTGATAATATCATGATATCAGTTTTGATGTTAATTAATGGGTACAACATTAATATAAAGATTAATAGTTATTATTTTTAATGTTCCCAACGACTATGCTGTAAATGACATTACAAATTAGTCATCACCAAACTACCAAAATACGTCACCAATATATATTGGCCACGGCTTAACCACTATTGCCAAGCCGTCACAAATAAATCTATCAATGATAGTATATGTGATAACTTCAACCTAACACATCCATAAAATTTTTTTGCATGTAGCATGATCATTCAACCAGGTTTTCCAACATCATTTGAATAGTGCCCCATATACATAGGTTCATTATTCTTTATTCTATAGATGCTCCATTGGCGCACCATACACCATTGAGATTGATATGAACAAAATCCTTACATGAGAACCTTGAAGTATTCACAAACTCTGGCAAGACAAATAAACACCTTTGAGATTTATTGTAAGTAGATCAATAATACTCCCTAAATCTCCCCTGTTCGTAAGATGATGTCCATAGGCTTCCAGTGGTTATGACATGTCCATAGGCTTCCTCCCTAGTAGATGTTATCAGAGAATCACCCCATAATTTTGTAAACATCAGTCTTGACCAAACGATGCCCTGTCAAAGCATATTTGGGTGCCACCTAACTGTACAAGTAGAAGCATCATGTTAGCTAGCACATTACAAGTGTAAAGAAATGAACCAATACATTATGTATGATGTATATGTACATATATACAAAAATAGGAGAAGCAAATAAAAAAAACTCAAATCATGGATGCAGTTATATGTGCCTTCTCCACCTGTTTCATATTTAGGTGCCCCCCTCTTCCAACACTATATCGCTTATCATCTGCACAGTAGACACTAAAGAGTACGACAAATAAGCATCTAGAAATTAATAGTAAAATAAATTATAGGTTGTGTTCACATAAATTTACAGTCCCTGCCTAGTTGTACTTGAGCCACTTTTCCGCTTTACATGCAGCAAGCCATTTGTTAATTTTGTCTATTATGTCTTTCTTGCTTAGAGACTTATTTAGCCCATTATTTTCCCTTCAATATATGCCAGAAATTCAGAAGGATCAACAATAGCAGTAGATAAAATCAAGGACAAATGCAAAAGGAGTGCAGAAAAACTGGAATATATCAAAGCCATGGATTTCTTAGGGACAGTGCTGTTGTCCAGTTAAATGTGTGCCCAACTGTACATTTATTCTAGTTTTGCTATCTACCACAAAGCAAGTTCTTTCATTCCACTGGCTTTCAGTTTGGTCAATATTTCAAATTCACTTGAATTCCACCAGCAAACATTAAAAAACAGTAAGAAATAGAAATAGGTAAGGTCTCATTTTCTGAGTGAACTAAAATTGAACTATGATGAACCATCTTATCATCAGGGTACCAACTGCAATTCTGCACGTGTTCTCTATTCTTAGTTCTTCTTGTTCTTTTTGCTACACATCCCCTTTATCACAGTGGGGTAGGCTGTGCCATTGATCCTACTTTGCAATAGACAAGGAAGGTAAGCTAGGCACGTGCATCATTCAGCTTTCAGCCCAATTAGATCATTTTCTTGAAACAGAAGTAGATAGAACAGGGATACACAATTTAAGTAATTCACGGAATTATCTATCTTCTTACAAAATCTAAACTTAAAAATACAAAATTTTCTCACTTAGCTCGCCCTTTAATTTGTTTATGTTTTAAAAGTTTAAAAAACTTAACTGAACCTAAGAAGAGACTGAAAACAAAGACAATCAAAAAGTTCTTCGTCCTCAATGTTCCAACTGGAATCTACTTCCTAGTGAAGGCTCACAACTAATCATGTCACAAGAATACAAAATGGCTTGTGCCTTGAAAACAATGCTCTCATCCTGCATAGTGCAGAAGAGCAAACAGACAACCCATTCAAATTAATAACAGAAGATATTAATATGGGCAAATAGGCCAAAAATATTTGGCATTCTCAAATATAAATATGCAAATAAGAATGAAGTTTGCCAAAGCTGCCACTTCCATACCAGTTTACTTGCAAAAAATACAAGCATTTTATTCTTGAAAGTGGATGTACCACAAGTCATTAACTACCATAAAAGATGTAAAGTAATGGAAAGTCTAGAAACAAAAGGATCTGGCCAAAATAAACCATGCAAAAGATGTCATCTTGCATCAAGAAAGAAAACAAGTAATTAAATTCATGCATATTTGTAGGTCAAAGAAAATCCAACGCTAAATCCTTATGCATCAGACCTTCATTCTAAAGAGTAAGTGCATTGTAATGATTGTAGTTGATTTTCATCTTAAATTACTTTTCATATGGTATTTCCTAATAATTTACGACATGAATCTTATTCTCATTGATGTATTATGCATAGTTCACCGGGTCAGGACCTAGGTTGCGACCCAGGCCTGACCTGGTCGGGTTTGCACACGACTGGCTCTGTTGCAACCCGATCAGGCCGACCCTTCCAGCCATGTCATGGCCGGGGTGTCAATGGACCGGCCCAGCCTGGCCCGCAGTTGGCCCAACCAAGGCCCTCTCCAATATATAATGGGTCGACCCAGCTCGGCCCATTTTATGTTGTTGGTCCAACCCGGTCCAATCCATATAAAATATAGATTTGACCCGGCTCAACTCGACCCGGCCAATTTTTCAAATTTATATATACATTATTTTTTAAAAAAATTATAATATCTCTTACCAAAGTTTTGGTATGACATACAAAATTAAAACTAAGATTCTTTTTTGAAATATTAAGATACATTAAGTTTGATAAAAAAACAAGAAACATGATTAAAATAACAATAGTAGATAGACAATGCACATTCATAATTTTTTAATTTATGATAAAATATATAAATTTGACCTGGCGGCTTAATATTTCTAGTCTATGATAAAAGATAAATCATATTTTTAATTTTTTTAAACATCAAATCAACTGCTAAAAAAATTATTTGAATATAGAAATAAAAATAGATACATGGATAGAAATATATAACTTAACACATAAATAATTTAGATATCCAACTTCGAGCAAAATTAATATTTCATTATTTAAAAGTATTACCTTTTTTAATTTGTCTGATAGTCTAGATACCCCGGTGGCAAATAGGGCATGCAAAAAGTACCATGAAAGTAAAATATAGCAGAGGTCTCTGTTGTGATCTAAAGGCCTTTTGCATGCCTTCTCGCGGACTAAGAGATGGTGACAAACGGGCTTCACTGCGGAATAGTGATGTAGTGACTCGCGAGTGGCCAACCAACTTGATTTCTTGGCCCAATAAACACTATAGGGCCAGTTTCTCTACCCCGAAACAAGGCCCAGGACTGGCCCGACCCGAGGGCCCATGGGCGAGCCTGGTTCATTGCCATCTCTATTTTAGTTACACATTATTTTTTATATATTTTGGTGATATAGTCTAGAAACGTAAAGATAAATTGATCATGTTTATTGAGATATGATCACAAAAAGAGTAGAGACATCATTCTGCTGCGAAAATTACACTAAAAAAATCAGACATTACATCATAACGTGTCATCCCAAGTGGGCATTGGAAAACTCAAATATTACACAAAAATAATAATAGTAAATGCAGCACGAGCCTCTCGGCACACTGCTCCCGTCTCAAAACATTCATAAAACAGAAAATTAAACATGTACACATCACCACAGAAAATGGTGCAACTGCTGTACGCTATTATTATCGATGAACTACCTCCTAGCATTTGATACAATCGAGTTTCTTGAGACGTCGACCCCAATCCTTTGGGCTACTTGGGCAGAGCAAATCAACAGATTATTGCTGGGTTCAAAAGTCGTTTGAACCAAAATAAATTGAATCAAATAAATTAAATTAAATTAAACATTTATTTCAAAATTAAGTTTATTAATAATATTTATGTATCGTTTTCATCTAAAAATAAATATTTTAAGAATTCGTATGGTACAACTAATAGTATATACAAATATAGATGTTGTATTTTGATAAAATATGACTTGAATAAAAAATTCATGTATAGACATATATTATACCTTAGTAAAATATGGTTTAAACAAATCAAATAGATTGGTTTGAATTGGAAAAATATCTTCAAAAACCAAAACAAACAAACCTTGAGCACACCTAAGTGCTGGTTTTATGAAAGGGCTGCGAAGAGGACAAAAGAGATAGCAGGGCGTGCACGCAAGACTACCTCTTTGAAGGAGAGGACATCGCTTCCCCAAAGCCATGCGTCGTAGCCTGCATCCCTGGCTCCCCATACGTTGTTCCTGCAGTTGTCGCCAACATGGACAACATCCTCTGGATTCACACCCAGCAGATTGCAGGCTTTCAAAAATATTGCGGAGTTTGGTTTCTCTGCTGCTACCTGATGCATGCAGTGAGATTCTTATTCGTTACATTATACCAATTCCACGCATAGAAGATACGATTCTCATTCAAAGAAACCGACTTATTTGGAGAGGTTAAGTTAGAATATTAAAACTAATGCGGTATGTATCAATTTTGACCATAGTTGACACATCAGAGACAAATGCTATCCACTGCGTGAGTGCTCCAAAATAGTAGAATAAATGGTATTCACATTATGCTTTTCTATTCATGGATACCCAGAAACTAGGACATCCTGATGACTAAGAAATAAGAAGTACAAATGTACATTGCTTAGCTCAGCAGAATAGGCAATTGCATCGAACCAGTGATCACATTTCAGTGCCTACAGAAGGGGACGCAATCATGTATCAAAATTTGACACAATGATAATTTTGATACCAGCTTTTCTGAGGGCCTTGAATACTTTCTCAGCATCAAGATCACAGAGGTGCCAAGCCTGAAGTATACTTGTGTCAGATTGAGAAATATGGTACAAGGGTAGAACAAATTTGTAGGAATTTGAAGCTGTGAGAGCTGTTACCTTCTCAGTCTTGTAATATTTATAGAGCTCTTCAAACTATTGAGAATTAGAGCAGCCCGTGGAAGAACTGACTATGAACTGCCAAAAGGGTCTTTTATCATCCACGTATCTACAACACAAGGTACAAGAAAATATAAATCTTGGAAGGAAAGCATAAAGTCCAAATGTTCACAAAGACATCCAAAGATGCCATCTAAAACATCAATATTGTAAGAACTTTTCAGCTAAATTTTATTAGCCTCGAGGAGACAAACAAATGGTAGCCCAAACATAACGTGCATTTCCAGCTGAATCCATGTTAACCATTTGACCGAGGGGGATGAAAACGAACAGATTATTCAATGAACTTCCAAGGAAATATTTGTTGTGAATACGGTAACTAATTACATAATGTAACAAGTGATTCAGCCAGCGGTCAGAGATGTGACTTATGGCTTTACATTGATGTCATGTGAAAATTGTCCACTTGCTTGAAGGCTTCATTTAACAAAACAATTGGCATAGCATTCCTTGCTTATTTCCTTTCCAGATGGATCAAATGTTCGATAACTAAGATCACATATCCTTTTCCTTTACCTTTATGGGATTAAAAAAAAGCTACATATAACAATCTGAAGAGTCATATGAGCACATTATGTTAGTTGTGATTCTGCAAAGTTTCACCAGGTAGAGATTACCCTTACAGGACTGGTCTAGCCAAAGAAGCAAAAAGATTTTCTAACCCTTTTAATCTGTTTGTGACAGTAGACCCATCTATAGGAAAACAATCTTACACACTTTTTGGCTAGTGATTACATGTCTCCTAGCATCTACCTTCACTTGATCTCTATTATATTTCATCCAACTAATATATTATCTTCAATTTGTCCTAACACCTTACATGCACATTTGCTTCAAATTTCCCTGCATTTTTTGCCTCAAAGAATTGTCTTTTTTCTTCTTGGGACAATATGGAGGAGTTTGTTCACCGCTTGAAACTGATTAAATCATGATCACATCTATCCTAGACATTATTCATCAACCAAATAGAATTGTAATGCCTGCCATCTCTAAAAGATTCTCTATTGAAGAATGAGATACTAGAATGAACATCCACAGAGCTTATGCATATGTAGGTAGGATTCAAGAGAAGAGGCTTGCAAGAAAGACTCATGGTCCACTGCAGATGACATATAACATAAAAAGAAATAAAGTATACCAACTCACAGATAGTAAATGGATATCACCATGCAAACTGCAAACAGAGTTATTATATCTACTAAACTTCAATCATGAATAGCCTCACATTGATGCTAAATGAGGAGGAACATTAAGCAGACAATCATGAACCTAAAAATCTCATGATAGAATTTACACCTCCAAAACAAATTAAGCCCCCATTTGTTGGAAAATGCCTAGTAATGGGATTGGCGTACCATAATAATGCAAATATAAGAATAATTGCAGAAGAATTAACAAAACAAAGAAACTTAGACAGATCTTTCACAGGTTTTGCAAGAAACCAAGGTCCATTTCACATGATTGGTGCTGCAAGTATACCTTTAAGGCGATAGAAAGATGGTATGCTATAGAATGGTGATTTTTTGAAAGAAAAGATACGGTAATCCTCCTAGTTCAATCACAGAGTAAACCATTCACCTAATTAAAGCCATTATCTTAAACCCATCTTCTAAGTTGTCACTGATGTAATTTGACAAAAAAAATGTGAAGCATCAATATGTTCATTCTCATCTGGCCAATAATAAGCACAAGCATCCTACCTAGGAAAAAATAGAAAAAATGGAACGCAGAAGCAAGTTACCTTCTCGATTTCTAAGAAAGAGCGATCATCAAGGAAGTGAGTGGCAAAATTACAAACTAAATACGTGTAAATGGCAAACAGACCTCAGACAGGATCAGCCCCATGGCTGTTCATAAGCCCAACAGTATCTGTGCAAGATCTCATTCTCCAAGTACTGTGTCATGACCCAGAATTTAAATAACATAACCACAAATACGCAGTGAAAATACACAATGTCATGATAGTGGGATGAAACCCAATACTTGAATTCCATAACCCAAACTTAAACAATTATTTTCATAAGATCCATCATACAAGAGAATAGAACCATACTTCTAAGTCTAACCACACTCTTGTTCAAAAACAACCAAGACCATCTACTTAAGCAGAGAATACCAAGAATCTCCAAGTGCAAATGACTTTGATTCCTTTGGTTCCACCTGAACTTCATCTTCAAGCTCCTAAATTTTCAAAACCTGCTGAAAATTTTATCTCACAACGTGGTGAGTCCGAGGACTCCGTAGGATTTACACCCATTTCCCGCTAATCAGATACTAACATATAAACATGCAATGATAGATAATATAACTAGATTGAGATGTAATACAAATGATAAAAACATGTCTTCTATATTTATCCATAACTCATAACCAAACCATGATTATCTTTAAAGAAAAAGATTATGCCAATACTAGTCAATTCTAGACCAATGCACACCAGACCATACAAGCTAAACAAATATGATCTAAATGACCTCAAGACTTAACTTAACATGACCAAACTAAAACAAGACAAATATGATTTTTCTAACATGACATGGTTTAACATCCATACATGACACACAACTAACATATTTCATATCCTTTTCAAAACACATAGCCAAAGAGCAAGGAATTGGTCGTCTTGCTTCACATGTACAAATGCATTCACCAGCTCTAATATATATAGAAGTAACATATACTAAGCTAGCCCAAAGTGCACCTAGACAGTGATGACACTAAGAGAAAAACCGCGATAATCCGAGATCTGTGGGAGGACTGGATTCAACTAAGTTACCCGCTACCCACGGGCAATTGACTAAAATAGGCTGGGAGGCCTTCATAACATGCCGTAACAAGAATTAATAACAAATTTCAAATGATGATACACATGACGCACACAAGACATAAACAAGACTTTCTAGTATCTTTCATGCAAAACAACCTATTTTACCACAAACTAGACAAGACTTGTACTAACCAACTTAGTTGACATATCTAAATCAAACCTATACCAAACTTCACCATATGAACATAACCACACCATACATGACATAATACATAATCTGAACCAAACTAACCAAAATTTACATGATTTACATACATAAAATGACAAACCGAACTAGACATGCCTAATTGCATATGCAAGACAATTAACCGAAATCAAGCTTGGCTTAAACTAAACAAATTAAGTTCTGAGGTAATCAATCACAATCTGACCTAAATAGGTTCTAAAAGGTATGATTTGATGATCCATGTTTTTTTCCAAATCTACACATACTTATTTTTCAATTCTAGGTCCAATCTAGCATATATTCACATACATAACTAACATAAGATCAAAACTTGAAAAATGTTTCTACCCATCTAAACATGTTCCATAATATACAAAATAGAAATTTCAAGTTCCTGGTTTTAAGGATTTTTTAGAAGAATCACTAATCTTAAGTCCAAAAGTTAAACTAGTCAAATCAAGGTCCATAAGTTAAATCATACATATTTTATAATCAAAATGGGATCAAATAAATGGACGAGCTTGAAAAACCTACCTGGAAGATTCTGTGAATTTTATGAAATTTTCTGGATTCTTCCACTATTTTTCTGAGCTATTCTTTGATATCTGCAATTAATAAATCACAAAATCTGAATTTCCTGAATCAGGCGGCTCGAACCGGCTGAACCGGCTGCTGGACCGGGTGGGTGAGCCGGGTGGGCGACTGGGCCAGGTGGTCGACCAACCGAGTGCGCGCACAGAATCGTGCGGCGGCGCTCGCGACACGGAGGTCGCGGCGGCAATGAACGGCGGCGGCAATCAGAGAGGAGGATGCTGGTGTCCATGATGGCGACAACGAGAAAGGTGGAGGCTGGAGGTGGGAGTGGGGGGGGGGGGGGGGAGCCGGCAGCAACGAGAGAGGTTTCTCGCGGCAGTTCCGGCTGGAATAGGGGATGGCCTCGCGGCGGAGGTCAATGGCAAGGCTGCGGACGGCTGACGGCGGGACAGCGCGAGGGCGGAGGAGACGCGACAACCAACGCCAGGAGATCACGGGGCGGCGCAAGGTGGCTGAGGGCATGGTCGGTTGGTGATGGTGCAGGCCGGCAAGGCGACGGCGGGGGGAGCCACGGGGGTGCGCTGCATCAACGTGCGGGGGGCGGGGGGGGGGGGGTTGCAACGACGGCGGCGGCCGCCGCGGGTGCGCGCTGCGGCTGGCCGTGAAGGCAGAGGTGGCCGGGCGGCACTTAACACGGGCGCAGGTCGTGCACTCGCGTGCGGGTAGGCAGTAGAAGGGGGGGTCGACAGGCGGGGGCGTCCCGGGGGGAGGGGGAAGGGGCGAGAGAAAAAGGGAGATATAGAGATTAGAAGGGGAGGGTGCGTATCCCGGAGTAGGGGTGGGCATAAAACGGTTCAAACTGAGACACCAAACCGAACTAGCTCATTCGGTTTGGTTCGGTTCGGTTCGGACCCTCTTTCGGTTTGATTCGGTTTAGAAAATCTCCAAACTTATTTAAACCAAACCAAACCGTTTAAACCGATTTAATAAAAAATATAAAAAACTATTATAGTATTAATAAAAATGATATTTTTATAAATTTTATAATAAAATAATATTTGTTTTCATTATTTTTAACTTAAAAATTAGTATATATATGTAAAAAATAATTAATTTAAATATTTTTTATTTATTTTAGGTTTAAACGGAACCAAATCGAAAATAAAAAAATGGTTCGGTTCGGTTTGAGAGGGTGATTGGTTTGGTTCGGTTTGGAAAAAAATGGTCCAAACCGGACCAAACCGAACCGTGCCCACCCCTATCCTGGAGGGAAACGGGAGTCCCGGCGGGGACTCCGGCGGGAGTTCGAGCGGGAGGAGGAAACCGGAGAGAGGGGGACGCGGGCGGGCGTTACAGAATTAAATTTTTTTTTCCAAAACGTTACATACTGTCACGTGTACAAGTAGAAGCATCATGTTAGCTAGCACAATAGAAGTGTAAAGAAATGAACCAATACATTATGTATGATGTATATGTACATATATACAAAAATAGGAGAAGCAAATAAAAAAAAACACAAATCTCGGATGCAATTGTACCTGCCTTCTCCGCCTGATTCATATTTAGGTGTCCCCCTCTTCCAACACTATCGCTTATCATTTGCACAGTAGACACTATAAAAGAGAGTACGACGAATAAGCATCTAGAAATTAATAGTAAAATAAATTACAGGTTCTGTTCACATAAAATTACAGTCCCCTACATGGTTGTACTCGAGCCACTTTTGCGCTTTACATGCAGCAAGCCATTTGTCAATTCTGTCCATTATGTCTTTCTTGCTGTTGGCACCAAAAAATTCCTAAGTACCTAAATATGTCAAGTTTTAGGCAAAAGTATACGAGAAAAAAAATGAATAGATAGATGTCACCACATTTGGGACTAATGAGCGGAACGGACCCAATAAGTCTTATTGGGCCCGACCAACCGGATGACTGGCCGATAATGATTAGCACCACTACCTGGTCTGCCCAGCTCAAACTTGAGTAATGCCGAAGTTGGATTGAAAATCAACTTGTATTCGGCAAGTTACGGACGAAACAATAAAAATAGACTTCCAACGGACCATTGGTAGGCTTAATGGGTCTAAATGATAAAATAAGTGGATTAATAATATTGTATTGGTCAAGACCTCTATAGCAGTGTCTTGAATGTCAAAATTTAGCTCCGAGTGGCAAAATGACCATTTTGCCCCTATTGGGCCCGAGCGACTGAACCTCAACCCAACGATGATTGGGCACTACCATCAAGTCCGCCTAGCTCAATGTTGAGCAATGCCAAAATTAGATCGGAAATCAAATCTATATTTGGAAAGTTATGGAGAAACTACCGAAAGTCAATTTTCAGATGGCCTTATCAGGGGCATATCGGGCCCGAAAGGTAAGACAAGTGAGTCCATGAGACTGTACTTGTCGAGGGCTTCACAATGATACCTCGAATGACAAAATCTGATTTTGGATGGACCTCGAACGGCAAAATGGCCTCTTTCGCCCTTGGTGGGTCTAGACAATTCGAGACAGATTTGGTAACATATTGACACATCATTGGGTCTGCCCAGCTCCATCTTGAGCAACGTTGAAGTCAGATTGAAAATCTGACTAATATTTGACAAGTTATGGGCCAAAACACCTGAGATGGGTCCAAATGACTAAAATGCCCCTCCTTGGCCACATTCGGTTTGGAAGGCCCAGACTCGGCCCATTAACAAACTTGTGAGCTCATATGATGCAGGAAAGTTAGTACGTGCGGAAAACTGATTCGGATCAAAAATTCAACCCACATTTGAAAAGTTATGAATAAAAATTCAAAATTTGTGCTCCTCACCAACTCAACAGGTCAGGGGCAAAATGGTCCAAGTGATCAGAAAATGACTCAGATGAGCCAAAATTGAAGACAAATATCAGATATATTGATTAGACAATTCTCGAGCTGAAAAGGATTATGTTGTTTCTATTATGATCATGATACAATTAATGAGCTCAAGATGTTAGATCGGGAAGATACACGAAATTAAGTCCAATCGGAGTTGATTATGTCTCATATCATGTTTATTTTGATATTTATATGATTTGAAAATCATATAAAATGAAATAACAAATATAGGCCATGGCCATCAAGATGATGAGGGAGATGGAACCCCAATCCAAGGGTCTAGATGCATATTTATTAAGTATTGGATTACCTCTTATTGGATCTTTAATGACAATGGATCCTATTTAAGTGAGGATTAATATGAGCCATTGGATATATAGAGGATGGTGAGATATTAGGTCGAAAGAGAAGCCTACGATTCTATCTCCCACGGCTGCATGGACTAGGTCAATGACTGACATCGGATGCCACAAAGAGAGGAAAAGTTAAAAAAATGTCATCCGCATTTTCTCTTAGCTCACATCCCCATCAACCCACTCTCTCCACGTACACCACTACCCCACTTATACCCACGTACACCACATCCTCCACCACCTTATGCCTTCACGTGAACAGTCCCCTGCCTCTATAAAATCAGGTCTTGTGCACCTCGGAGAGGGTTGGAAACCATCGGGTTGTTCTCCTGCCAGGGCCCATCTCTCTTTTTCTAGTTGTTACGAGGAGAAGAAACCTGGGTTGAAGATCATCATGTTATTTTCCAGCCATTGCCCGTCTCTCCTTCTCTTCCTGCTGCTGCCCATCTGCTGTTTACGTCGACGGAAGGAGGAGAAAATGCTGTCCCAGATGCTGCTGAATCATGCTGAAGATGCCAACGTATGTTGACATGGCTACTGTTGCTACTGTCGTAGCCAACAAATATGCCCCTTTCCCTTATGTTGTGAAGATGCAAGCTACGTTATTGTTGCTACCATTCAAAGAGAAGAAGGACAACATCAAAGAGCAGGGATCTGCTCTTGCTGCTGCTGGCTACCTATTTGCTACATCATCAGCAGAGGACAACTGTTGTACTGTGGATGGAAGGAGGAGATAATGAGGTCAATACGCTACCTGCAGTCCTATGCTTATAGAGGATGATGAGGAGCTCGATGCTCCACCTGCTGTTGTTGGTGTCCAGAGATGAAGATGAAGGTCATAACCTTCTCCACATGTCTATACATCCCTATACCCATACCATATAACCAGCCTCGAAAACAAGTCATACATCCAACCTATACAACTCCATATACAGGTCACATAGACTCCCTATCTGACCCATATACAAGTCACTTTTCCAGCTACATATCGACCCGAACCGGTCATGAAACAGCCCACTATGTGAAGCACCATATGCTCCTCAAGATGGCGATGAAGAAAGGTTATACCCGGTCCTCTTAGAAACCACATGATGGACTAAGAGCTTCCCTAGGTAGCCTTCATAAAGCAAAGAAATTCTATGAAGAAATAGTGTGAAGCTTATGAAGAAAAGGCCATCCGGGCCTTGAAAATTTCAGTTAGCTGAGTATACCAATCAAGATGAAGTTATGATGAGAAGATAGAAGGCAACATATAACCCAATCAACTTGAAGATGGTGAAGCCCGAAGGATCAAGAAAATCGACGTGAAGACATATGCCTATACTTAAGCACATCAATGGTATTTTGATAAATAGCATTGGACATGACCCAATGCGCCTGATCTGGATAAGGACTCCGGGCATGAATCCCTGTTTCTTTGATCTTTCCCACAGTGGATGAACTTATAAATTCATCTTACTAAGGAAAAATATCATCTCACATAGAGAAAGATAAAGACACCATCAGACTACTCTCAACTAATGAAAGTCTATACCGGCAAGAAATGGGGTGATCAAAGGGCAAGATTTTGCAGCGGCCATGGATTAATAAAAGTTGAGTTTCTGAATGGAAGCAGGACACCTCAACGGTTGCCACCCAAATATCGAATAGTTTATTAAACATCTCGGCAGAAATATAATCAAACATCAAAAACCATACTACAGATATTTCAAGGGCAGGAATACCAAGGTCTTTGCATAAAAAAATGCATCAGAGAGGTTGACAAATAAGCCCCATCTTGAAGAACTCGGAAGGGGAAGTGAAGAGATCTCGAGAAGAGCAGTAGGAATGAGACAAACTCAAACACAATCCAGAGAGCTCTATATAGTTCACATCAGACATACATGAAGATAAATGGACAATGATCAATTGTAGAAGTCTAAATTATGGCCAAATCTAAAAATCATGGAGTTGTGTTGAAAATCTTAAATGTATGTTTGGGGTATCATTTCTGACAAAAGGCATTCTAAAGAGTCAAAAATCTGATCCAAATGTATTTATGGTTGACCTTTGGGATAGGACAGCTCTAAAGACCGATGATACACAAATACTGGGCCCGGGGACAAAAATCCTGATGCGGTTGCTAACCTCCTACTTGCTCCTGCCCTCTGCCGATGGAGAGAAATGAAGAGATGTTGCTGACCCTCCTACATGCTGCAGATCCCCCTGCTGCCATCGATGCCCATAGGGAAGGAAAGGAATAGGCTGAAGTCTTCCTTTGCTGCACCTGCTGATACTGCCCTATGGTGCAGCTAATGTTGATGTCATCTCTGCTTTCTCCTACTACTATCAATGCTAGCTGATGCCTCAGATGACGTGGCAGCAAATGAAGACGAAGGCATAGGAGGAGATGTTGTCAATGAAAGATGGAGATGCTGTCTACTCTGTCACCTGTAATATATGGCATTTTTTTAAAAAAAAAATTGTAACGCTCACCTCCCCCCCTTTTTTTCTCTCGCCGGTTACGCCCCTCCCGCCTCTCGCCGTTACGCCCGCCCGCACCCCTCTCTCCGGTTTCCTCCCCCCCCCCGCTCGAACTCCCTCCAGAGTCCCCGCCGGGACTCCCGTCTCCCTCCGGGATACGCCACCTCCCTTCTCTATTTCTCTTCTCCCTCTTGGCTACGAAAGCCCCCCCCCTCCTGGTGTATATCCGCACTCCCTCCACCGTCGAGCTCTCTCCCATCCCTCTCTCTCTCCCTCTTCGTCCGCCGGTTTCCGTCGTCCGCGGCCACGCCGCCCGCCTACACCCGCACTAGCGGTTTCCGTCCCGCGCGACGCCACCCTACGCATCCTCCCGCGCGTCCGCCAGCCCCCCCCCCCCGGCGCTGCGTACGCCTACCCGCCTCCCACTTCCACGCCGTCCTCGGCCACCATCGCCGCGCCTTCCGCGGCATCTCTCCCCCGCCTCCGCCGCCACCCGCGGCTTCTGTCCCGCGCAAAGCCGCCGCCCCGCTTCTCCGCTGACCTGCATGCCCACGCGAGCGCGCGGTCGCCGGCGCCACCCGCCACCCAGCCGCCTGTGTGGAGAGCTGCCGCCCACCTCTTCTCCTCCCTCGCCGCTGCGTCACCGTCGATCGTCACCGCCGATCGCCGCCGCTGCCACCTGGTCGCCGGCCAACACGCTGCTGCCGCCGCGCGACGCCGCAGCCACCTTCCCACGTCACCTGGTCGTCTCCTTCTGCACGCCGCGGCCGCCCGTGAACGCCACCGCCGTCGCCGCCCGCGACGCTCCTCCTTTCTCCCCCCAGTTGACCTCGCCGCGCCCGCGGCCCTGCCATCTCCCCACGCGCTTGTGCACATCGCCGCCAGACCAGCTGCCTCCGCCCATCGCCACCGCCGTTGCCGGCCTCCACCTTATCTCGCCGCCGCCGCCGTGCCCTGCAGCCCTGGTCGCCGTCACCGACGAGTGCCTCCGCTGCCGTCGCCGCTGTGCGAGCCCGGCTCAGCCCCCCCCCGAGCCGCCCGGTCCAGCGTCCGGCTCGACGTCTAGATCTGCCAGTTGAACCGGCCGATTCAACGCCGGTTCAGCCCTTTGGAATTATCTGATTTTATTAAATCCGAAATTCAGAGTTAAGGCCAGAAAAATCTGCAGAAATTTCAGAAAAATCCAGAAAATTCACAGGAGCTTCCAGGTAGGTTTCTCAAGCTTGTCTATGTATTTGACTCCATTTTGATTAGAAATATGCATAATTTAACTTATGGACCTTGATTTGACTAGTTTAGACTTTTGGCTCAAGATCAGTGATTTTTATCAAAATCCTTGAAACCATAATCTTGAAAATGATATTTTGATTATTATGAAACATGTTTGGCATGATTCTGTATGGGTAGAAATATTTTTCATGAAATTTCACCATATGTTATTTATGTATATGATTATGTGCTAGAATGGACCTAGAATTGAAATATAGCTAAGTGGAGGTTTGGAGAAATCATAAGTCATCAAATTTCACTTTTTGGAACCTGTTTGGGTCAGATTATGGGTGTTGACATCAGAACTTAGCTTGTTTAGGTTATGCCAAACTTGATTTTGATTAATTGTCTTGTATACGTAATTAAGTATGTCTAGTTCGGTTTGTCATTGCATGTGAGGATCATGTAAATTTTGATTAGTCTGGTCTCAGATTATGTATGTCATGCATGACATGATTATGTTCATATGGTCAAGTTTCGTATATGTTTGATTTAGAATATGTCAACCAAGCCAATTAGTACAAGTCTTGTCTAGTTATGGTAAAATATGTTTAATTTGGTTTCAGATCATGGGCTATGCTATGCATAGTTAGTCATGTCAATTTGATCATGATTAGTATGAGTTGTCATTGAGAACCAGTTCAATTATGTCGGGTTATCATATGTCTTGTCAAGTTCGTTATGAATGTTATGTCATGTATGAAAGGCTATGAAATTAGATGTTTATGTCATGTATGCATGGTATGGTCAGATATGTCATGATGTTAAATTATGTTATGAACTCTTGATATGACGTGCTATGAAGGCTTCACCAGCCTATGTTAGTAAATTGCCCCGTGGGCAGCGGGTAACTTAGATGAATCCGGCCCTCACACAGATCCCAGATTACCGCGGTTTTTCCCTTAGTGTCACCACTGCTTAGGTGCACTTTGGGCTAGCTTATTATATGTTACTGGTATATATATTAGAGCTGGTGAAAGTATTTGTACATGTGAAGCAAGACAACCAATTCCTTGCTCTTTGGCTTTGTGTTTTGGAAAAGATATGAAATATGTTACTTGTATGTCATGTATGGAGGTTAAACCATGTCATTTTAGAAAAAAATCAGATTTGTCTTGTTTTAAATTGGTCATGTTAAGTTAAGTCTTGAGGTCATTTAGATGATATTTGTCTAACTTGTATGCTCTTGTGTGCATTGGTCTAGAATTGAGTAGCATTGGCATAATCTTTTCCCTTAAAGATAATCATGGTTGGTTGTGGGTTATGGATAAATATAGAAGACATGTTATTATCATTTGTATTATATCTCAATTTATATATGTTATCTATCATTGCATGTTTATATGTTAGTATCCGATTGGCAAGAAAATGGTGTAAATCCTACGAGTCTCCGGACTCACCCCATTGTGGGTTAAATTTTTCAACAGGTTTTGAAGATTTAGGAGCTTGAAGATGAGGATCAGGTGGAACCCAAGGAAATCAGAGTCTTTTGCACTTGGAGATTCTTGGTATTCTCTACTTAGGTAGATGATATTGATTGTTTTTGAGCAAGTGTTGTGAGACTTAGTAGTATGGTTCTATTATCTTGTTTTGATTGATCTTATGAAAATATTTAAGTTTGGGTTATGAAATCTAAGTGTTGGGTTGCATCCCATTGTCACGACGTTATGTATTTCCGTTGCATATTTTGAGGTTATGTTATTTAAATTCCGAATCGTGACAGGAGTGGTATCAGAGCATTAACCCGGCCGGAAGGTCTATCTTGACCTGCCCGGGTGTTTGATATCAATTTGGGTGAATTAGATTTGATACTTGGATTATCTATTTGAATCAATTAGATATGATTTTAGACTTTGAAGATTACATTATTGGATGTCAAGATTGGATAATTGAGTGTATATGTTTATGAGGATCAATTTCAGATTTGGGTAAATCTTGAAGCTTCAGTTTATGACAATAGGAGGAGATTTTCAATTTGGGTCAATTTGATTTTTATATTAGATGATGATTTAATATGTTGAGATTTAAATTAGATGATCAATCAATGTATGATAATCAAC
The DNA here is from genome assembly GCA_036172225.1 of Cryptocoryne crispatula var. balansae. Lineage (NCBI taxonomy): Eukaryota > Viridiplantae > Streptophyta > Magnoliopsida > Alismatales > Araceae > Cryptocoryne > Cryptocoryne crispatula. The sequence goes on from CM069934.1 coordinate 19,039,936, forward strand.
TTTTAGATTTGGTTGATCTTGAAGTTCAGATTGATAGAAATCAATTTATCAATTAAGGCAAGATTTTATTGTCATTGGTGTAGAGAATTTTAGTGTTTAATAGTCGATGGATATCATATGGTTTAGTATCTTTATGAGATGAAGTTCAAATTTTGTGTAACTGGTGAATTGTATTGATTAAATGAATATGATTGAGCTCATGATGATATGACTTTTATTTAAGTGTAGATAGAGAGCTAGATAGATTGGTAGATTTTTCATATTGTGAAATAAAGTGGATTTTATAATGATTTTATAGGATGATCTTCATGAGAATAATTGAATTATTGGTGTAAGTTAATTGGAATATATTTATGATAAGAGGATATATCATGTACTATTGGAAGGAATGAGATCAATCAATCATGGAATTGAAGATGAGATTTGTAGAAGATCATGTATATTAGATTGTTTAAGTGGAGCTTTGATTAGATATCTATATGATACCACAATCTAGTTTATATTGTAACCATAGTATCTAGAATCATAGTTATTATTTGCCGATCTAGAATCTGAGTAAATACTCTCCCAAACAATATCCTTGTCTAAGGACTTGAAATCTTTGATTCATGAATTTCTAAATCATAGGAAGTATATAGGCTCTCGGTGATTTAGCTTGATAATTATGAGTTAAATTTGTATCGTGGACAATTTTGTTAGGTATAGATTTGTTAAGACTTTGATTCATATTAAGAGTATTATTTAAGTTGTTTGGAGTAAATTGGAAAATTGTGATTTAACTTCTATTGAGAACGTAATTAGAGATCGTGATATACTTGTTGAGGTTTAAGGGAATTGGATGTCTTTGGCATTAGATTGTGGCTCTTTAAGCATGGGAATAATTTGATTGTTAATTAAGATGATCAGAATCTAGATTTCAAATTATAAGAAAGTGAATGTTGGTGATAATTTGATGATAATGGTGTTTAGGTCTATCATTTAGAAAAAGAAAATGAATGATGAATTATGATTCATACTCTTGTTTTATAAGGATAATGGAATTTTATTTGCTTTAGATAATAGTTAGATGTGTATGATACATGATATGATATCATCTGATAGATTGAAAGATAAGAGAGATTGTTGAATCACTATAGAGATTTCATTGGATAACGTATGTAGAATAATTTGATTTATTCAATTGATGATATGTGAAGGTAATCTGATTTATGTGTAATTAGTGGAATGATGCATATATGTAGTATGAGGTTAAGATGACATATATTACCTGGAGTATGATGTTGAGTCTATCTTAGGAAAGAACATTTTTTTTTGAAATATTACTTGATTAAGAGGTTTTAATGGAAGAGTTGGATATTGAAATGAGATTATAAATCTAAACTTGAAGAAGAATTAAAATGTTTAGTGTGATTGTATTAGTAGTATTCTTGTGTTATTAAAGATAAGATATTGTAGTATAAGTTTTGAGGATTGGTACTTGTTTTAGTAGGGTTCTGATCACTTGTAAGTTATCAAAAATCTAGTTGATGTTATCGCATGACATCCAAGATTTTAACCTTATTCTTTTTGAATCATGAACTTGAGAATTATTCTATCTACCATCATCTTTGTTTAATCTCTCCAATCATGGATTACTTGTTACCACTCATCCCTGATTTGTCAAGTCTTAGTGAAGTTATGTTTTAAGTGAATATAGATTATGTCAGATGATTGTGAATATTTAGTTCAGACTTTGGTTTAGTTGAGATGATCTTCAAGTCAACTATAGATAGAAGAATAAGTTGGTGATATCTTGCTAGTTGTTTGAAAGTGATTTGAATTTGGTAAATTTATTAAACATCCGAAGTGTTTAGAGATTGAGTTCCAACTAGTGGAGATTAAATGAATATATGAGAATCACAATAGAATAGTTATGGTTCCTTGAGATTTGGAATGAATTGATAGTTGAGGAAGTGCGATGACAAATGAATCCCAAATGTATTGGAAAGAAAAGATTAGAGATCTTTGCGAAAACTTGATAATTATTTAGAAGATATTAGACGATTATCATCGGGAAAAAAAATAGATAAGAGGATTATGTTGATAATCTTGTCTCATAAGGATAATATAATCTTCATTCTTTTAGATAATTTTCAGTGATAATTATGTCATGTTTGAGATATGATAACAAGGATGAGATTTAAGTGTTATAATTGATAAGAAGATTGAAGAAGATTGATGTATAAGGAGGATAGAATTATAAATCATGATCAATGATAATGTTTGAATATCAAACTTTTGAATAAAGTTAGAGATTGAAGAGTTACTTACTATGAAGGAATAGTATAGATATATGATAAATTAGAGAGAGTTGAATGTAATAATTTTTGTGAAATTGAGATACGATAATTAGATTATCATGAATGGTATGATATAGAAGGAAGAGTGTATAATTAGAAATTTTGATATGGATAACATTAGTGGACGATGAGAGTTTCACTATGCATTTGATATATGATAATTTGAGGATCCATTTATGAGTGTATAGAAATTGAATCGTCCTGACTTTCATTTCGACTTGATAGTAAGATTTTAAAATTTCGAGGACAATTTTTTTTAGGGGTGAAGAATGTAATATCTGGCATTTTTTTTTAAAAATTGTAACGCTCACCTCCCCACTTTTTTTTCTCTCGCCGGTTACGCCCCTCCCGCCTCTCGCCGTTACGCCCGCCCGCACCCCTCTCTCCGGTTTCCTCCCCCCCCCGCTCAAACTCCCGCCAGAGTCCCCGCCGGGACTCCCGTCTCCCTCCGGGATACGCCACCTCCCTTCCCTATTTCTCTTCTCCCTCTTGGCTAAGAAAGCCCCCCCTCCTGGTGTATATTCGCACCCCCCCTCCGTCGTCGAGCTCTCTTCCATCCCTCTCTCTCTCCCTCTTCGTCCGCCGGTTGCCGTCGTCCGCGGCCACGCCGCCCTCCTACACCTGCACTCGCGGTTTCCGTCCCGCGCGATGCCACCCTACGCATCCTCCCGCGCGTCCGCCGGCCACCCCCCCGGCGCTGCGTACGCCTACCCGCCTCCCTCTTCCACGCCGTCCTCGGCCACCATCGCCGCACCTTCTGCAGCCGCTCTCCCCCGCCTCCGCCGCCACCCGTGGCTTCTGTCCCCCGCAAAGACGACGCCCCGCTTCTCCGCTGACCTGCATGCCCACGCGAGCGCGCGGTCGCCGGCGCCACCCGCCACCCAGCCGCCTGTGTGGAGAGCCGCCGCCCTCCTCTTCTCCTCCCTTGCCGCTGCATCACCGTCGATCATCACTGCCAATCGCCGCCGCTGCCACCTGGTCGCCGGCCAACACGCTGCTGCCGCCGTGCGACGCCGCAGCCACTTTCCCACGTCACCTGGCCGTCTCCTTCCGCGCGCCGTGGCCGCCCGTGAACGCCACCTCCGTCGCCGCCCGCGACGCTCCTTCTTTCTCCCCCCAGTTGACCTTGCCGCGCCCGCGGCCCTGCCGTCTCCCCATGCGCCTGTGCACATCGCCGCCAGCCCAGCTGTCTCCGCCCATCGCCACCGCCGTTGCCGGCCTCCACCTTATCTCGCCGCCACCGCCGTGCCCTGCAGCCCCAGTCGCCGCCGCTGCCATCGCCGCTGCGCGAGCCCAGCTCAGCCCCCCCGAGCTGCCCGGTCAAGCGTCCGGCTCAACGTCTAGATCCGCCAGCTGAACCGGCCGATTCAACGCCGGTTCAGCACTTTAGAATTATCTGATTTTATTAAATCCGAAATTCAGAGTTAAGACCAGAGAAATCTGCAGAAATTTCAGAAAAATCCAGAAAATTCACAGGAGCTTCCAGGTAGGTTTCTCAAGCTTGTCTATGTATTTGACTCCATTTTGATTAGAAATATGCATGATTTAACTTATGGACCTTGATTTGACTAGTTTAGACTTTTGGCTCAAGATCAGTGATTTTTATCAAAATCCTTGAAACCAGAATCTTGAAAATGATAATTTGATTATTATGAAACATGTTTGGCATGATTCTGGATGGGTAGAAATATTTTTCATGAAATTTGACTATATGCTATTTATGTATATGATTATGTGCTAGAATGGACCTAGAATTGAAATATAGCTAAGTGGAGGTTTGGAGAAATCATAAGTCATCAAATTTCACTTTTTGGAACCTGTTTGGGTCAGATTATGGGTGTTGACATCAGAACTTAGCTTGTTTAGGTTATGCCAAACTTGATTTTGATTAATTGTCTTGTATACGTAATTAAGTATGTCTAGTTCGGTTTGTCATTGCATGTGAGGATCATGTAAATTTTGATTAGTCTGGTCTCAGATTATGTATGTCATGCATGACATGATTATGTTCATATGGTCAAGTTTCGTATATGTTTGATTTAGAATATGTCAACCAAGCCAATTAGTACAAGTCTTGTCTAGTTATGGTAAAATATGTTTAATTTGGTTTCAGATCATGGGCTATGCTATGCATAGTTAGTCATGTCAATTTGATCATGATTAGTATGAGTTGTCATTGAGAACCAGTTCAATTATGTCGGGTTATCATATGTCTTGTCAAGTTCGTTATGAATGTTATGTCATGTATGAAAGGCTATGAAATTAGATGTTTATGTCATGTATGCATGGTATGGTCAGATATGTCATGATGTTAAATTATGTTATGAACTCTTGATATGACGTGCTATGAAGGCTTCACCAGCCTATGTTAGTAAATTGCCCCGTGGGCGTGGTAACTTAGATGAATCCGGCCCTCCCACAGATCCCGGATTACCGCGGTTTTACCTTAGTGTCACCACTGCCTAGGTGCACTTTGGGCTAGCTTATTATATGTTACTGGTATATATATTAGAGCTGGTGAAAGTATTTGTACATGTGAAGCAAGACGACCAATTCCTTGCTCTTTGGCTTTGCGTTTTGGAAAAGATATGAAATATGTTACTTGTATGTCATGTATGGAGGTTAAACCATGTCATGTTAGAAAAAAATCATATTTGTCTTGTTTTAAATTGGTCATGTTAAGTTAAGTCTTGAGGTCATTTAGATGATATTTGTCTAACTTGTATGCTCTTGTGTGCATTGGTCTAGAATTGAGTAGCATTGGCATAATCTTTTCCCTTAAAGATAATCATGGTTGGTTGTGGGTTATGGATAAATATAGAAGACATGTTATTATCATTTGTATTATATCTCAATTTATATATGTTATCTATCATTGCATGTTTATATGTTAGTATCCGATTGGCAAGAAAATGGTGTAAATCCTACAGAGTCTCCGGACTCACCCCATTGTGGGTTAAATTTTTCAACAGGTTTTGAAGATTTAGGAGCTTGAAGATGAGGATCAGGTGGAACCCAAGGAAATCAGAGTCTTTTGCACTTGGAGATTCTTGGTATTCTCTACTTAGGTAGATGATATTGATTGTTTTTGAGCAAGTGTTGTGAGACTTAGTAGTATGGTTCTATTATCTTGTTTTGATTGATCTTATGAAAATATTTAAGTTTGGGTTATGAAATCTAAGTGTTGGGTTGCATCCCATTGTCACGACGTTATGTATTTTCTTTGCATATTTTGAGGTTATGTTATTTAAATTCCGGGTCGTGACATCACCACTTGTCCAAGGTGGTGAAGTGGATTGATGGGAAGGCTAACTAGAGGGCTGAAGATCTATGCACAGTCCCCACTCATCATATAGGCCCTTGTTGACCCCATAACTGGTCAAATTTCTGGTCCCCTCAAGACCCCATAACCGGTCACATCTTCAAGCCTTCACATAGTCTTGTTCGATGACTGTTTGATCCCACAGAAGCAATCCCCTATTCAGCCATATACATGATCCGATATCAACCTAGATGCATGACGTTTACCACTTTGCATACTCACATTAGACTCCCATATACCCATGCAAAGCAGTCCCTCTACCTGACCGATATGTAGGTCACCTATCAGCCCTCTACCAACCCATATACAGGTCACCTAGCAACCCCCTATCGACCCCATATATAGTCCATGTACCAGTCCCCTGTTTGACCCCCCATACACAGGTCATATACCTACCCCCTCATCACCCCATATACAAACCATATACCAACCCCCTGTTCGTCCCATATGCAGGTCACTTTCAGCCATATTTTGACCTTATAACCGGTCACATATTCAGTCCCTATCGATATATATACATGTCACTTTTTTAGCTATATATCAACCCCAAAGCCGGTCATATATCTAGCCTATATTGACCCCATATTAGGTCGGCTTTCCTAACCCATACCGACCCCATAGCAGGTCATATATCCAGAATCTATATCAACCTCATAACAGGGGGGATGAAGATGGGCTGCAGCCAAAAGATAAGGCAATATCCGCCCCCCCTAGAACCCATACAATAGACTAAGGGCCACCCCGGGTAGCCTCAATGAAGCCAAAATACCATGAAGTTGACGATATGAAGGATATGAAGACATGGCCAATTGGGCATAGAAGATGACGAAGACTTGGTCACCTGGACTAAGATATGACGATGACATGAAGGAAAGGCCAAATGAGGCCAAAATGACACAAAAATGAAATAGTTATTTACTTAGATAATTAGTTAGTTATTTAATTAAGTAGTTATTTAATTAGATAATTAGTTATGTAATTAGTTAATTACTTACTTAGATAATTAGTTACTTAATTAGTTAAGTAGTTACTTACTTAGATAATTAGTTACTTAATTAGTTAAGTAGTTAATTAGATAATTAATTATTTAACTAGTTAATTAGTTGCTTAATGAGATAAATAGTTAGTTAATTAAAGATGTATTCTCCAAGTCACACAACCCGAACTTCTAGTGTGATTATTATAGAATGAATTATGTGATTCATTAGACACGTCGATCCAATCGACCTATGACTATGATAGCTATTGTGATTCTTTTGGATCTAGTCTGAAGATGATTGTTCCAGAGAGTAACAAGTTCAATCGTCATGTATATTTGTATCATACTTTAGACTACACACGAATGACATGGGAAGAGTACATAAATTATATAGAAAACATAAATCATATCAGATTAGAATAAAGTTGATGAATTATTTTTTGAAATCATGTCACTTATTTTTTCTATTTTTTCTATTTTTTTAAAATTTTATCATTTTTTGAATTTTTTCAACTTTTTTTAAAAATAATAAAATTATGGTCGCTGTAGACACGCCAATTTGGCCTTATTTATAGCTTAAACCATTATTCCATTGGCAACATCTCTTTTAGACCATAAAAATTATGATGAATCACCATTTTGGATGAGCTGAGGTGCTTATTGGAAATATGAGGATGATTTTCTAATTTCTAATCAAATCCGTGTTTGCCGAACAAGAGACTCTTGGTGGTGTGCCAGATTATGCTTTTCCCAGCATATCCTCTATTTGTAAATTTTTCACAGGACTATATGGACGTATAATGAAGAAGTATTCAACATGAATAATCTTCCTCTCTGAGTCCTCTTTTCAATGCAACAAACGGCATTCAATTACGATCTACCATTTGTCTGCAGCGCCTTTTAGAAGTCAGATGCGCAGTTCTGTCCGCACGCAAAGACCACTCAAGCCCAATTGCATGCAAGCCCAGCCCATTGGGCACATATCTGACCAATTCACGACCTAACCTTCCTTTTTCCTCCTCCATATCACTTTTTATAGTATCTAGAAGCTTCATGGTCTAAATTAGCATCATCTAATGATGGCAATCCAACTTGTTGTCTTGTATATCAAGACTTGCCATTTTTAGACTAGATTTGTTTCCTCTTCAAGTGGAGACATATTTTGAACATGGGGAAGGTGATACACGGTTTAAAATATCTCTAAATAATTTAGGTAAGTTTCTAGATGCCTCAGTATGAAAATAAGCAACATTATATGGAGGAAATCCAACCTATGGTCGGATGTATCAAAACTTGCTATTTTTTGACCTGGTTCTCATCCCCTATAAAGGGAGACTCATATGAACGACCTAAAAAGGGCATCCCCATACTCCCGCACTTCTCTCTTCGTCCTAAAGCCACCCTAGGCTCTTCCCAATATCCCCAAATAGTTCTATCTTCGTCCCGGTGCCCGGAGATCATCCCAAAGTGAAGAAGAAGCCGGTCTATGCTCCAACGTGCTGCACTGCTGATCATCGGCTTCTACATATATTTCTAGTCATTTTATGGCCTGAATTCCTTCATACTAAGTGTGGTTCATCAAGATATATTTCATCTCCAACAAACAGAGATCAATTCTGACATTTACTCTGCTTGTTATTTCTTCAACACCGGTGCTGCATAGACTGATCTGAAGTCTTCTCTTATAAGTCATCATCTTCTCAGTCAATTTAAGTACATTTAATGGTGGATTCAACCTATGTATCCTTCATAGAAATTTTTACCCGGTGAGTTATCTTTTATCTCCAACAATAATAATTCAATTTGGATATCTGTGGTGCCCATAGCATGTCCTACATCGACATTGTGCTGGGAGTTTCCAGAACTTCACTGCCCAAGATCCGGCTTATCAGTTGCACAAATACATCAAGCTAGCATCGGTTGGAGACTCTTCTTCATCGGCCGGCCGAAGAAGAAGAAGGTTGAACCCGCACACACTTTCTCCCACGCTAAGGTACACGGTCAAATTCAACTTTCTTTCTATTTTCATTCCATAAAGCGGAGCCCGCGGCTCCTGGCGACCACATCTTTCATGTTTTAATTTCATCTCCTCCTCACTCTCCTCCCACATGACCCGAACCATCTCCGGTGCTCGAGCGACGCCGTGAGATGAAAGTTCGGGGATCAATGTGAGTGTGGGATCGAGGTGAGGAGTCTTTACCGCTTTCCGAGTGTTTTCCGATTCACTCCCTTTCCCCAATTCCATCTTTCACCTTCTCTTGAGGTGCCGATCCGGAACCCATTTCTGGAGTCGACAGCTTTTTGGCGACCACGGTGGGACAACCAATGTCTTTAACCGTGCTAGCTTGATTTGTTTGTGCAACTAGTTTCTTTCTAATTCAATTTTAGTCACTAGATTGTTTGTTTTGTTGCATGATTGCTTGTCTTGTTTGCATATCGCATGCTCTATTTACTGCATTTCATTTCATGTTTTTGCACATTGATTGCTTCTTCTCCTCTTACCCTCCATTTTTACTTTCGCATTAGCTTTTTGCATCGGGTACCGGACTTGCTCCGATCCGTTGGGCATTCGAGGCGGGGGCTCTCTCTCCCAACACACCCTCACCCTCCAAACACCTTCTTGGTGGATTCTTACCTCTCTTCTGGGATATTCCTTCCTAGTTGATTTGGTGGTTTCCATCAAGACCTCCATAAGTCCCCATCCGTGGAGTATTCCTCTCCGCACGATTAGGCCGGTTGTACCACTTTCCCAAAACCCGAAGAACCCAAGTACCTACTCATGGTGATTGAGTGATAACCTTAGGTCTTGAAGATTGAAGCAATAGGAACCATACCTACTTGAGTGAACAATTGCTAACAATCTATCTAATCTAAGGTTTCAACCCAAAATTTGTCGAGTAGTCATTTTAAAAACTTGTTTGCACAACTTGCTTGCTCACAACAATTGAAAACAACAACAAAAAATTCTTACAAAACACCTAAAAAAAACTTTTTAATTTTGTGTTCAACTTGTTTTCCAAACAACCAAATTGAAACAAAACAAAATCAAACAAAACAAAAAATAAAAAAATATCTTCAATTGTGTGCTTTGATTGCTCTCTTTTCTAACCATCTTTCTAGAAAGATTGACATGATGCCCATGATGCTAAAGTCCGGAAGCCACGTTGGGAGGTCGGACTACTACAAGCAACAGGAGTATGGGGAAGGTCTCTACAAGCTCCAACAACAACCCGAGAGCCATGTCAATGCTGCTATGGAACCTGAAGTGCAAGGAGTTTCTCATCAATGCGCTTCATTTAGTATAGAACAAGCTCTTAAGGATCTATCTTTTCATCTTGATCCCCATACCTTGTCATTCATACAATCTCTAGTGAAGGGCAAGATGCCTGCTAATCAAGGTCCAACCAAAGTCGCCCGAGCTGCTTTGCCTCCCCAATCGACAGTTCGACCTCTTGTCATAACCCCACCTCGGGCAGCCCCCGCCATGTTACTTCACCTACTCACCCCATTGTGGGTCATTCTTCACCACGCCCCCCAACCCACCTCCCTCCCATCCAGGTGCCACATGCACCCCCCCTGGTGAATTCCTCCCCACTTGTTGCCAAGGATAAAGAAACCATCGAATTCCCCCTCTATACTATCTACATCCCCCAATCACAAATGCCAACCTACCATCGCTACAATGGCTCAGGTGATCCCTTCACCCATGTCAATGATTTCCTAAGCAAATCATCTCGATGACATAATGATAGAAAGACCCTTGCCTTTCTTTTTAGGAGATCTTTAGAGGGTGTAGCACTAGATTGGTTTTTTTCATTGAACGAAGTAGAGATATGGGATTTCGAAATTGTCAAGGCCAAATTCTTGAAACGATATGGGCCAGGCTATTCAATAATTGGGGAAGCAAAAGAAGATGTGAAATTAATGCAATATTCTGATGAATTGAGGCCCAGGCTTGAAAGGAGCATTGATGCTATGAACCAACCTAGGAGCCCTCTCCAACCTCACCCAGATCATCATCTTCAACCAACTCCTCGACGCCAGTTGATTAGGCCACCCATGCCACAATCTCGGCCGGACATGCAACCAGTGTCAATGGCACAATCAATTGTGCACAATCAAGCTCCTCATGTCAATTGTGCCAACACCTCACTATCAAAATCAAATTCTCAGCCTATTTCACCAACAACCCCTCGGCAAATCATTTGGCCCTTGGCTTCTCAACCTATTCCACCAACAACCCCTCGGCCAATCATCCGGCCCTTGGCTTCTCAGCCTATTCCACCAACAACTCCTCAGGGAACCATCCAAGCCATGAGTCCTCAAGTAATTACACCAATAGCTCTTCACCGAACCGACTTCTATGCCATCACCACTTCAATCAATCCCTCAACATAGGGTTCCCCCTCAGTCAGTCAAACCACTTATTTCGTCTGTTGCTCCTGCCACGGTAGAGGAACCGGTCACTCCGATCATTCATGCTCCTGCTATGGTATATAATTTAGTCACTCCGACCCCTCAAGTTCATGCCTTGGCAGAGGAATTAATAACTCCAACTATTTGTGCTCCTGCCATGGCAGAAGAATCAACTCCTCAACATATCCTTGCTCTCTCTCAAGATCAAAGTAAGCCAGTAGGGGAGGTCAAACAAAACTCTTCTGTCATTCTAGAATCCTCTAAACTAGGCATGCCCTCTTCCCCAGAACAACCTGAAGAGAAGCCTACTATGGGGAGCTTAGATGAGGGGATCACAAACTTAGTTGATTGTCAATCCAATGATAGACTAGGCAAGGATTTGTCAGGCATTGATCAACTGTTACCATCATTGGAATTGATCAATGAAGATGGAAAGATAAAATTGACCCCTAAACAAAAAAATAAGGGGATAGAATTGGTCAGTGAAATGGAAAATGAATCGACAAGCCTCCTGAAGGATGTAGACCTTAGCAAGGGGATACTGGGACCTCCTCCAACTAGGAAGGTAAATCCTTTAGCATCAATCTTAGGGCCACGACCCTTACCCCATTCTTCTCTTAAGCAACAATTCGGCCTATGGGCCCACGATCAATCAATCTTAGGGCCACGACCCTTTCTTTATTCTTTTCCAAATCAACGATTAGGCCCATGGGCCCACAATTCCTCAATCTTAGGACCACCACCCTTTATTTATCCTTCTTACAACCATCAATCAGGCCCATGGGTCCAAAATCTGTCAACCTTAGGGCCACGACCCACACTTTATCCCACTCAACTGGGCCCTCATGCCCCTCTTCTACAATTGGGCCCTTATGCCCCTTTCATTCAACCGGCCCATGTGCCCCTTTCCATCACCGGGCCCACGTGCCCCCTTTATCCAACCGGGCCCATGTGCCCCTTTTAATCAACTGGCTCTTATGCCCCTTTTTCCAACCGGGCCCACATGCCCCTTTTAATCAATCGGGCTTGCATGCCCCTTTCCTTCAACTGGGCCCATATGCCCCTTTTCCCCAACTGGGCCTACGTACCCCTTTCCTTCCATCAGGCCCACGTGCCCATAATTCTCCCCAATCGGGCCCATGTGCCCTTAATTTTTTGAAATCGGGCCCACGTGCCTGCAATTCACCTCAACCGGGCTTACATGCCCATGTTTTTCTGCAATCGGGCCAATGTGCCCAAATTCCTCCTAAATCGGGCTCACGTGCCCACCTTCCATCAACCTCGGGCACACATGCCCACACTTCTTCAACTTTGGGCCTGTATGCCCCCATTTCTTCACCATCGGACCCACGTGCCCATACTTCTTCAAAATCGGGCTCCCGTGCCCCCACTTCTTCGAATTCGGGTTTGCGCACCCATACTCTTCAATGGCGCCAGCGAGCCCATCACAAATCACAATTTTGCTCCCAACCATTTAAATCGGGTCCATGTGCCCACTCTTTTCATTGGGTCCCTCGGGCTCAACCTCCAATCGGGCCCTCATGCCCATCAACATCAACCGGCCTCTCTAGCCCACATTCAAATCTTGGGCCCACGTGCCCCCTGATTTCGACTACTCCTCGGCCTTCAAGCCCACTTTCAACTCACGGGCCCAAGAGCCCATTTTAACTCACTTTTGTTTCTAAGCATGTTTTTGTCCTTTTTGAATTCTCTTTCTTTTTCCAAGTTTTACTTTCAACAAAAAATCAAGGTAGAGAAATTTCCTAGGTGATACCCCAATCTTTGCCTTCTACATCATCAATCCTAGTTTTGCCATGTTAAATCATATTCTTCACATCTTTCACTTCATCATATGACTTTGAAACTTGAATCCAATGTGATATAAAGCATATCAGAAGTGGAAGCAGTTGGGCAAGGCAAGGCAAGGCATGGCAGGTAAGGCAAGGCAAGCACAAGCGAAGCCGTCATCAACAATGAACTTCTCCTTCTCTCAGGTATTACATGAAATTGCATTCATCATCATTATGTCATCCACAAGGCAATAATTTTTTTTTAAAATGATGTTTAATCTCACATGACAATCTTACTTGAGAGAAATTTATGATTGATGATAACTACTTTTTGTTTTATCCTAATGAATTCTTTACAATGCAAGACATGTTTACAATTGATTCACCTATGGAATGTAATCTACCTCAAAAAAAATGGAGAGAACTACTAGTATGACTTAAGTCCACATGTTCTAGGTTGTTGTCTAGGAGTCGAGGGTAGATACCATTCTACACACACAACACGTCCCGATCCCAGAATCCGTATGACCCAACACTTGAGAGAAGCTAGGCAAAGCTTAGAGATGGAAGGAAAACCCTCACCCTACTCTCTTCTGTTCGGTCCAAGATAGGTGAAGGGGATTAGAGGGGGATAAGCCGCATTGTTGTTCTAATCTCTTCCTTCTAAGTGTTTCAGGCACAAGAAAAACTTTACACCCCTTGACAAAGGTCAAGGCATACTGCAACTTGCAAGGGGATAAGCCGCATTGTTGTTCTAATCTCTTCCTTCTAAGTGTTTCAGGCACAAGAAAAACTTTACACCCCTTGACAAAGGTCAAGGCATACTGCAACTTGCAAGGGGGATAAGCCATACTGGCATTCTAATCTAATTTTTCAAGTGTTTAAGGCACGAAGAACAAACAAGGAGAACTGCACAGCAAGGCGATGCTCGCCACTTCCCTCCCCTGAGGATTCTTAGGAGGAGGTGTCACCATAACCTCGGCCTTAATTTTGCCGAGAAACCTTTTGCAGGCGATGCTCCCCACTTCCCTCCCCTGAGGATTCTCAGGAGGAGGTGTCATCATTACCTCGGCCTCAACTTTGCCGAGAAACTTTCACTCTATGTCCTTATTAGGACACATGAACTCTTTTGTGAGAATGCATGTCATCATATCGCAAACTCACTGTTATCATTTCCTTTCTTAGCATATGTTAGGTGCATTACTATTTATTTTATGCATTGATGTTGAAGACCGTGAATGCAAAGAAGACCAGGACCGAGATCCCCTTCATCAAAATCTACGACGGTCGGGTCATCTCTAATGCTCACGGATAAGCCAAAGTTGTGCTGTGAGGGACGATGGTTCCCGAATGGGTATCTTGACCTCATAGACAATCTATATCTTCAACTATTTGTTATACAAGTGTTGTTTTGTTTTCTTGAGCCCAACATGCATCATGTAGCACTAATTGCATTACATTTTATTTTGTCATTGCATACATCATTTCCTAAAACTTCACCTTCTCACTCTCTCGATCATTCTAAATCCCACCGTGTTTTCTAATCCCACCTTGTTTTATAATCCCACCATGATCTCTAGTCCCACCAACCTCTCTAATATCCCACCGTGTCTATTAATCCCACCGTGTTCGGTAACCACTTTGTGTCCTCAAATATTTCATTTCTTTTTACCACTGTGGCCATTGCAACTTCTTTGCTATTCGTCCCACCATGGCAGCCAATTCATCCCGCCAAGGACCTTCTATTTGATCAGAACTTGCACCGTCATTATCTTCACGGTCTGTGCTTTAACATTTGCCTTTCGGAATTTGAGATCATTCCATTCCGAATTGAATCTTGTCTCATGGAAGACTTAAATGAATCTAAGAGCCTGAATGTGCTCGATTGGTATTCTTTTACTTTTTCAAAACAAATCTCTTTTTAAACTTTAGCCCATCACAGTACAGGAACACCGCAAAGATCGGGTTACCGGCTGATGATGAACCTACGAACCCATGTTTCGGGGACTCCCCACCGCGTTGGGGGTTGGCTATTCTTCTCTCGTGCCAACGGCACATCTCTTACCAATCGAACATAGGAAGACTTGATGAAACATGGCAATTAACCAAGAGACTTGAAGAGATTCTCTTTGCCGAATTTGGTCGTTGAGCGTGTCTATATCTACACCTTGATGCCACCTTTTCAGTCCATCGCCATTTTTCTCCACTACATTCCACTACGATCCATCTCGCTTCTCTATGCTTTCTCTACATTTCACTCTGCTACGCTACATGCCATTCCCTTGCAAAGCCGACATCAAGGCGAGGCAAGCTGTAGACACGCCAATTTGGCCTTATTTATAGCTTAAACCATTATTCCATTGGCAACATCTCTTTTAGACCATAAAAATTATGATGAATCACCATTTTGGATGAGCTGAGGTGCTTATTGGAAATATGAGGATGATTTTCTAATTTCTAATCAAATCCGTGTTTGCCGAACAAGAGACTCTTGGTGGTGTGCCAGATTATGCTTTTCCCAGCATATCCTCTATTTGTAAATTTTTCACAGGACTATATGGACGTATAATGAAGAAGTATTCAACATGAATAATCTTCCTATCTGAGTCCTCTTTTCAATGCAACAAACGGCATTCAATTACGATCTACCATTTGTCTGCAGCGCCTTTTAGAAGTCAGATGCGCAGTTCTGTCCGCACGCAGCACCAATCAAGCCCAATTGCATGCAAGCCCAGCCCATTGGGCACATATCTGACCAATTCACGACCTAACCTTCCTTTTTCCTCCTCCATATCACTTTTTATAGTATCTAGAAGCTTCATGGTCTAAATTAGCATCATCTAATGATGGCAATCCAACTTGTTGTCTTGTATATCAAGACTTGCCATTTTTAGACTAGATTTGTTTCCTCTTCAAGTGGAGACATATTTTGAACATGGGGAAGGTGATACACGGTTTAAAATATCTCTAAATAATTTAGGTAAGTTTCTAGATGCCTCAGTATGAAAATAAGCAACATTATATGGAGGAAATCCAACCTATGGTCGGATGTATCAAAACTTGCTATTTTTTGACCTGGTTCTCATCCCCTATAAAGGGAGACTCATATGAACGACCTAAAAAGGGCATACCCATACTCCAGCACTTCTCTCTTCGTCCTAAAGCCACCCTAGGCTCTTCCCAATATCCCCAAATAGTTCTATCTTCGTCCCGGTGCCCGGAGATCATCCCAAAGTGAAGAAGAAGCCGGTCTATGCTCCAACGTGCTGCACTGCTGATCATCGGCTTCTACATATATTTCTAGTCATTTTATGGCCTGAATTCCTTCATACTAAGTGTGGTTCATCAAGATATATTTCATCTCCAACAAACAGAGATCAATTCTGACATTTACTCTGCTTGTTATTTCTTCAACACCGTGCTGCATAGACTGATCTGAAGTCTTCTCTTATAAGTCATCATCTTCTCAGTCAATTTAAGTACATTTAATGGTGGATTCAACCTATGTATCCTTCATAGAAATTTTTACCCGGTGAGTTATCTTTTATCTCCAACAATAATAATTCAATTTGGATATCTGTGGTGCCCATAGCATGTCCTACATCGACATTGTGCTGGGAGTTTCCAGAACTTCACTGCCCAAGATCCGGCTTATCAGTTGCACAAATACATCAAGCTAGCATCGGTTGGAGACTCTTCTTCATCGGCCGGCCGAAGAAGAAGAAGGTTGAACCCGCACACACTTTCTCCCACGCTAAGGTACACGGTCAAATTCAACTTTCTTTCTATTTTCATTCCATAAAGCGGAGGCCGCGGCTCCTGGCGACTACATCTTTCATGTTTTAATTTCATCTCCTCCTCACTCTCCTCCCACATGACCCGAACCATCTCCGGTGCTCGAGCGACGCCGTGAGATGAAAGTTCGGGGATCAATGTGAGTGTGAGATCGAGGTGAGGAGTCTTTACTGCTTTCCGAGTGTTTTCCGATTCACTCCCTTTCCCCAATTCCATCTTTCACCTTCTCTTGAGGTGCCGATCCGGAACCCATTTCTGGAGTCGACAGTCGGGACTCACCAGCATACCTTGGTATTATGCAATGTTTGAGTAGTTTTAAAATTAATTACATAAGTGACTATGTGATATGTTAAAGCTTGTTTTCTTCTATGAAAAAAATAGTATCAACTAAGACTGATAATGTTTAGGCCTTTATGTACCGATTTGCTGGCCATACATACGTAATGAAACTTTTTAATCAGCAACTTGTCAAACATATTTAGGATTCATTTCTTTAACATGCATTTCAATGTTAAGGAAATATATTATTTTATCTTTAAAATTGATGTGATAGAAATAGAAGATGGTTTGCTATTTGATGACATATTACTAGAATTAAGCAAGAGGAACTAGAACAATTTGGGTCAGGGCAAGCTGAATGTTAAGATGATGCAACATGTACATCATAGAGGAAAACGAATGAAAAAAAGCATACAGATAACTAAAAGTTTTCTTAACTTTTTAAAGGGTAAAAACAGAAGAGAGACAAGAAACTAAAAATGAAGATAAGAAACAAAATCTAACTTAATATAAGAAGCGGGAGTGCCGATTTTTCGTCCTCCATCTCATCTCATCTATTGGTCGCCGCTTCTCCGCCCTACTTGTCGGCCCCTCAGCTCCATAATAGGTTAGGTCCTCCAACCCACCTCTTCTTTCATTCGCAAGTTCTCTCCACCGTTCGGCAAGTTTCCTCATCCATTTTGTCTTCTCTATCGGTTGTGGCTTCTCCACGCTACTTCTTTGCCACATAGTTCCGTAACAGGATTCCTCCTCCATCTCGCCTCCTCTGTTGTTCGCGGCTTCTCTCCAACCCGGAGCTCCATAACTAGTTTCCTCTACACGTCACCTAGCAACCTCCTTACAACCCCGTTGGAAGAAAGTTGCTACCAGGCTTTGAGTACTTGGCCGCCTCTATTTCTCCGAGAAGGTATGCCTACACAACCTTCTCTATCTATTTTTTAATTTTTCCTTAGATTGTATTGTTCTACACCGAGTTGCATATTCAAGTGCCCTTACTATATAAGTTTATTTTTATTTTCTTCTATATAGGGTGGCGATTCTAATACCAAGCAATTCAATAACAGATATTATCTCAAAGGACACTCAGGGCATCTTAGAGGTCAGACTTAATACACATGGGATTCTCCATAGATTTATTTACTATTACTGCAAAATCACCTTTGATAATCCGTGAACACTAAACTGACCAATTCTTTGTATGATATGTCTCAGTTTTCATGTCCTTTTTTAATTAAACCTTTCAGAAAAGTTAATTTCTGTTCACCATCTCAACCACTGTCCTGAGCACATTTGGATGGTGATTAGTTAAAGGTGAACCTAG
The DNA here is from genome assembly GCA_036172225.1 of Cryptocoryne crispatula var. balansae. NCBI lineage: Eukaryota > Viridiplantae > Streptophyta > Magnoliopsida > Alismatales > Araceae > Cryptocoryne > Cryptocoryne crispatula. The sequence goes on from CM069934.1 coordinate 19,058,177, forward strand.
GGTGAGCGCATGACACCAAATTATGTTATTCCTGTCACCTACATGGATTCATTTTGAGTGGTGTCAAAGTTATCAATCAAAAGGATGTGAATGCTTTTTGCACTTATCGTATTGTAAGCCTTTCTCATACAATTTAACATGTGCCGCCTGGCAGCTGGAGCCAGGAGCCTAGAAATCTAGTCCAGTTTAATATTTGTTAGTTGGTATTAGTGTCTTTAATTTGCATTAAAATTGTCCTTAAATATGTTTGATTCTTATTCGTCACGGTTACCTGGAAGTATAGTTATGATATAAACACGGTGACATCGTCATGGGACTCGGAGGACTTCACTTTTCTTCGTCTTGCTCTTATGTTCTCTATTCTCTGCTTATTACTAACATGTTGTTCTTCAGTTTCCCATATTACTCAAAGAAGATAGTTCTTCGTAGCCTCCGATACATGATTTTCCATATCTCCGAGGATATTTCACAAGGTATTTTTACAAACGTCTTTTATGGTTTTCCCCTTGCATAAGTTGTTATTTTCGGTCATGTTTTTTTTTCCTAAATGCCTCAACACTGTGTAACGGACCTCCTTCTGAAAGGGGGCTCCCAGGATGATGCCATCGTCGTACAGCTTGGAGGAATTCTTTTTCTTTAAGTTTTCCTTATTCACCTTCTTTTTTTTCCTTCTTACACCTTTCTTTTCTCCTCCTTAATACTAACAAGGTTGTCTTGGATTTCCCACAGTACCTAAGGAGGCCCATTCTGAAGATTTTCTGAAACCCTAATTTTCATATCTCCAAGGATACTTTACAACGTATCTCCTCCTTTTCTTCCCACGGATTGACATTTAGTTTCAAGAGTGTCATCATTCTTTCGGCTTGAAATCACTTTCAATTAAGCGCATCAACTATTGTAAATAACTCATAGTTGTAATGAATTATGTCATGCATCCAGGAAAGACAAGTATTGAATTGTTTCTATTTAACATATACATATGCATATATTACTTGTTTTCAATTTCTACTCCCACTTCGCATAATGAAGGGATTTTTTTACGCCCACTTCTATTTAACATATGTATATGTTGTTATTCATTGCATTTAGTCTTAAAGCACTAGCTACATAACTGAAACTAGCTACATATGCTTTCAGATGATGATTTTCTACATGACGATTTAAGCACCCTTTTGTACCATGAATGAACAAGCTATTTCTTTGGATTCTCATATTTACTATCCTGCAGATTTTTTTGGTTTCTGAGGATTTGTAGAATTATTTTATTTCCATCAGTTTTGCATATCTGTAAAATCGAGGGTTACAGATTTTATGTTTTTAGAGCCTCAATGTGTTTTTGTAGTGGTTTGCATCTTCTTAATCTCATAAGGTTGTTGAGAGCTCCCTATCATATCACAAATTGCACTTAACATAAAAGTCTTTATTATTTGAATGGTATGAAAAATTGTCAATTCCAAATAATGTCAATTCCAGATATGAAACTCAACCTAAAAAAAATCCTTAAAGCTTAAGACTGACATCTGAATACGCCAATCTCAAATGTGAATATCTGAACTCCTTAAATAAGAACCTGTCAAATCTGAAATTCATAATTAAGACCCAAAATCTGAAATTCTAGGCTGACATCCTATAGATCAGGCCCCTTAATTTTGAAAGTCTGGTATAAAATCTCAAAACCTCGAAAGCATTCAAATGTGGAAGAAGAATCAAAAGGCACCAATTCCAAATTTGAAATTCAACAATCTAAAAGCATCAATCCCAGAAGATCATTAACTTGAAATGGAAATCAGGAAATTTCAAATCCAAAACTGAGGCATAATGCTCCGAATATAAAACTGGAATCCTTTCTAAACACATCAAATTTTAAAATTAAAAAACTGTGCATACACAAATGCATCATGCACATTACTTCATAATGTGTATACATGGAGCACATTATGAAGCCTTCACCTTTGTAGCCTTGATTTGTTCTTGCTCCAGGATGATATTGTAACCATTCAAATGGGATCCTTGGTTGATCTTTCATCGAGTGTAAGCACCCGAAACGGGACATCCGCGGATCTCCCCCTCCCGGCCCCTTACGCTTGCTTTGGTGACTTGGTGGATGGGATGTTAGTGGGTGTGGTCGCCAGGAGCCAAAGGCTCCAAAATATAGTAGAATGAAAAGAAATGAAATAGAGAAATGACCGTCGTACCTTTGGAAGCGGGGAGATTGTTGAGTTCCGACTTCTCCTCTCTCGGCCGGCCGAAAGAAGAGAGCTTAGTGAGTCCTTCGTCTTCGATCCGGTTGAAGCTCCGCCTCAATCAGATTTACCTAAGAATGTCCATAAGAAAACATAGAAACAAGTGAAAAGATCATTAGTTCTCGTGACGGTATAGAATCATGCTCAAAATCAAATAAAAACATGAAAGAGGGAAGGAACTGACCGGATTGGGACTAAATCCCAACCCCTATTTGGAAGGTTTAAATATGCATGAAAATGCAAATGAGTGGCTTAATGCATGCTAAATAACATGTTAATGAGGGTTAAAATGAAAGGGGGGAGTAAAAGATCGACCGGAAAGGTAAATAAACTCAAAAAAATGCAAAACGGGGTCTGCCCCTGCTAGTGCCCTATATATGGGGTGCCTGCTGTAGGTGCCCTCTTGATGGGGCGCGTTGACCAAAGTCAAAGCGCCCTATATACGGGGCACCAGGAACTGGCTTCAGCAGATTTTCTTCCCTTCTTCGCGGCGTCGCCCCGGAGTGTAGGGAGACCTCCAAGACGTAAAGAAGACTTATTCAAGCAGCCAATAGTCAAGTGAAGCTAATGGAAGAATGTTTTGGAACTAGATGTAAGGGAAATGGAGGGTAGAGGCTCTCAAAGTTGGAGAAAAATCATATTTCTGTAGAAGGAAACTGCAGGTTTTTGGAGTTTTTGGGAGAGAGTTTTGAATCGGTTTGAAGGCTTATGAGGGGTGGAAATGGGTTAGAATCGTGGTGTTGGATGAGCTCTAGGGTGGCACGAAGTTGGAACCTCCTCCAAGCTCCAAATTGGGGTCTATTTATAGCCCAAAACAGGGTACTTTGGCCATTTTCGAAAAACAGTGCCATGTGGCATAGCGCCCTATATATGGGGCGCCAGCATCATGAGATATGTCAGGTCGACAAGACAAGTCACTGCGGGGGGTCAAATCGGCCTGTCAAATCAATTTAATTTGGATCCAGGCGCCCTGTATATAGGGCGCCTGGTGCCCTGTATACAGGGCGCCTGGTGCCCTATATATAGGGCGCCAGGTGCCCTGTTTATAGGGCGCCTGGTGCCCTATAAACAGGGCGCCTGGTGCCCTATAAACAGGGCGCCTGGTGCCCTATTTTTAGGGCGCCTGGTGCCCTATAAGTAGGGTGCCAGGTGCCCTATAAGTGGGGCGCTAGGTGCCCTTATACACAGGGCTTTGCCCTCTTTGAAATGTGCCAAAAACCTCGATTTTTCTGGAAAACTCGGTTCCCTTGAAAGGTTACTCAAATATACTTTATGAAAACAAGAATTTAAGCTCTCCAACTAGGCCAAAATTGCGTGTCTATAGCTTGCCTCGCCTTGGCGTCGGCTTTGTAGGGGAGTGACACGAATGAAGCGTAGGCGAATGTAGCGAAGCGTAATGAGGTGTAGCGTAATGAAGTGGTAATGGACTGAAAAGGTGACACCAAGGTGTAGATTTAGACATGCCCTCATTGGCCTAATTGAGTGGAATAAAACTTTACCGAACTCCGAGATTACTCTTTGTCTTATCGAAACCTTCCCTCTGGTTGATTGGTTAAAGAGAAGAACAGTACTGAAAGTAAATAACTAAAATCCCACGTGGGGGAGAATTGTTACCGGCCAGGACCCGAACTGCATGGTGTGCTGGACCCGGTAGAAATGCATTGAAAAGTAAATTGCGAAAAGTAAAGAGGAGACAGCCAATCAACAAAGGTTGTGTTCTTCAAATTCATGAGGTTTACTCAGAAATACCGGTTCAGTTCGACATGGAAAAACTTCTTGTTTTGATGAAATCATTGTTAAAACCCGTTGGAAACCGATTCTCTGAAAAATCAAGACCTTCTCTCGAGCTATAAAAGACCATTTTTAAAATGTTGATAATGGGACTGAAAGGAGGTTGTGGCAGGATTAGGAAGCGGGGAATGGTTATGGTGGGATAACGCATGTGATGATGCATGATGCATGCTGGGTTTAAAGAAATAAAAATAAGTATAAGAAAATAGTTGAAGATATAGGTTGAACGTAATGGGTCAGGACATCCATGAAGAAACCGTCGTCCCCGCATATTCAACTTTGGCCTATCCGCAAGCCTAGGGAATGACTGGGCCCTCACTGATTTTGTTGAAGGGGTTCTCAGGCTCAGCCCCCCTATAGACTTGAGGTCTTCAACATCTCAAATATTACTTATTTTGATAGATGCAATACTAAATGCAAGTCCTAATAGGGGTCGGGGTAGTCCACTTTTGTTTTTCAATTTTTGATTTTTTTGTTGTTTTTTTGCCTCCTCGAAGTGCCTGGGGATATGAAGTTGGTATGCCTTCTCCTATTCCTGCATCCACTTGAGAGAAGATATTAGAACTTTATTTTGGCTTAGTCCCTTGCAAGGAGAGGGCAAAGTTGCCTTGATCTTTTGTCAAGGGACATAGGCCTTATCAAGGTAAAGACAACAGAAAAACATAAGTATGCATAAAAGAAAATATGCAAGACTGAAATGAATGCAAAGACAACTGATCAGTCTAGAAAGCAAACTTTTAGGTGTTTTGAAATTTTTGATTTGTTTGGGTTTTGATGGTTTTATAATGTTTTTGGTGTTTTGGAACTTTTATGATTTTTTGATGTTTTGCATATTCCTTTTTAGGATTTTTGAAATATTTGATTTTTTGTTTGGTTTGGTGTGAGGGACACGATTGTCTCATCCTTTGCCTTGCTTGCCACAGGTGCCTCTCATTGTTACCTAAGGGTTAAGGGTAGGCATCACGTGTAAGAGAGTGCCTAGTCCGAGATCTTTTGACCTTCCGCCTTTGATAGGCTATGGCTCTTCTTGGATCCAGTCGGTCAACCTTACCCGCAAGGTTAAAGAGGGAAGAGGATTGGTGGTAAGTCCTTAGTAGGATTCGGGGGTGTCGAATTTGTTTCTCTACTAGTGCCCGCATTGCCCGTTTGGGATTTGATATCCTTGGGTCCTTCCTTCTAGCCCTTTTCTTTGATGGCCCACATTCGGACAGGTCTCTCTTTTTCTTTTGCTTGATTTTGACCTGAGGGGTTCATTGCCCATCTTTTGGAGCCTTTTTCATGGGCTTTTGTTGGTACACATTCATACAGGTCTATTCTTTTGCTGACCTGAGGGGTCATTGCCCATCTTTTGGTACCTTTTCTTCTTTTTAAGAAGTCAGACCTTCGGAGGCATTTCCCAACTAAGGCAATGGGCATTTTCGATACTCCTTATTCTATCCCCTTTCATCTATTCTGGACCGAAACGAGAAGAGAATGGAATTGGGTTGACCTTCTTTTGCCAAGCGTTGCCTAGCTTTCTCTCTGACTTCCGATCATCGGATCTCAAAACTAGGTGTGTAGTGTGTGCAGTATGATGCCTATCTTTATTTCCCTAAGCGACAAGTTGATGCACCGGGCAAGTAAGCATTAGATGCTATCATTATACTTCACACCTTTGGATTTTATAGATTTTTTTTGTGATTTTTGTTCTAAGAGAAGTATTTTTTGAGGTATACACCATTCCAGGGATGAGCTAGTTCTTCTCCTTCTGCATTAGTCAGCTTATATGAATTACCGGGATAAACAGCCGAAATAACATAAGGACCCTCCCAATTCGGTTGAAGTTTGGAGCAGGGACCGCCCGGCTTAACAAATATTCTTTTAAGCACAACCTCACCGACTTCAAATTTTCTCTCCACCACCCTCTTCTGATAAAATCTTTTAAGTCTATTTTGGTAAGATCTAGCATGTTCGGCAGCGGCCAGCCTCCTTTCATCCAAGAGTTCGAGTTGCGCGAGAAGAGAATCTCGGCGTTCATCCATCGGGATATCTCGGTCGATCTGGACTCGGAGGGAAGGAGTGATTACTTCGTATGGAACTACTACCTCCATCCCAAATGCCAAGGCATAGGGGGTCTGACCCGTTGGGGTTCGAATAGAAGTGCGGTAGGCCCATAGAGCATCAACTAGCTTATCTGGCCAGTCTGCGAATTTGCTGGACTTACAAGTCTTCTTAATGATCTTTATCAGGGTTTTATTGGTGGCTTCTGCCTGACCATTGCCTTGAGGATAATATGGAGATGAATGATGCAATCTGATGCAATACCTGTTGCAAAGGTCACGCAGCTCCTGAGAGATGAATTGCGGTCCATTGTCGGTGATGATGTCGCTTGGGATCCCGAACCTGGCAATGATGTTGCGCTTGATGAAGGTGCAGACTGTTGATGCCTTGATCTCCACATATGCTTCCGCTTCCGCCCACTTGGTGAAGTACTCCGTTGCAGTTAGGATGAATGATTTGGTTTTGTTTGCGGAGTTTGGGTCACCGAGGGGTCCGATAACATCAAAAGCCCACATAGCGAAGGGCCATGGGGGCGTGGATCGGATGAAGGGAAGATGCGGGAGAGTGAATCTTGTCGGCGTGGAGTTGACATTGATGACAGTGCCGGACAAAGATCGAGCAATCTTCTTCCCGAGTAAGCCAGTAATACCCTTGCCTGTTGATTTTCTTGGCGAGGGCCTGAGCATTTACATGGCCTCCACATACTCCGGAGTGTGCTTCTTTAAGCACCAATTCAGCCTCTTCTTCATCTACGCATCTTAACAGAACACCGGCCAAGCTCCTTTTGTAAAGTACTCCACCTAAAATGGTGTATCTCTGGGAGACCCTTCTTAAGTCTTTCTTTTCTTCGGCAGTCGATCCCGGTGGATATGTCTGATCCTGACAGTAATTTGCAATCTCATGATACCATGGTTTCTCACCCTCTTCTAGTTCCTCCAACTCGACCAAAGATACTTCCTCCTTTTGCTCAATGTACTCTTTCCTTTCAAATTCTGCTTTAACTTTTAAGAATTGTGCATCTTCTACTTCCGGAATGGTACGTCGGCGGACATAGATCGTCCTAACCAGTCTGCCTAGCGGGACAGATAGTGAAGATGCCAGGGAAGCGAGAGCATTGGCAAGAATATTTTGAGCATGAGGGACGTGAATGAATTCGAGTTTGGAGAATAGCTTGATGTAACAGGTGGTGAGTTCTTGGTATGGTCTGAGCCCGGGATGAGATGCGCGGTATTTGGCAAGCACTTGACGGAGAATCAACTGACTATCACCGATCACCCTTAGTTTAGTGACACCATAAAAGTGAGCGGCCTTCAGTCCGGCCAACAAGGCTTCATACTCAGCTATGTTGTTTGTTGCTGGAAAATGGAGCTGAAAAGCATGTGGAATGGTGACACCTTCAGGTGACAGAAGAACAATCCCTATCCCTCTTCCCTGGGAGTTTAATGCCCCATCGAAATATAAAGTCCATAGATTGGAAGATCGAATGGACATCAATTCTTTATCGGGAAAATCTGACTGGATAGGGTCAAAGGTTGGGATAGGATGATGGGCAAGGTGCTCGGCAATTGCATAGCCCTTGATTGCCTTCTGTTGGGTATAGGTGATGCTGAACTGAGAGAGGAAGAAACCCCAAAGTTTGATCAATGTTGTCTTTCTCCTCATATCGGATTTTATCCAACTGGATTGCACTTTCTAGATACTCCGGTAGCTTGGCACATCTTATGCTTTTCTGAGCTAACTGATGCAGGTCTCTTTCTGGAATTCTCCTACCTCTGATTTTTGTTCTCTTTTAATTGGAAACTAAACCTAAATAAGAAGAAGGTAAATAAGAAGAGGAAGAGGAGGTGGATGGAGTAGAATTTATTGGAGTGGATGGAGGGCAAAGAAGGTCAATCAAGGATCTGGTGGTTCCTTGGGTCGAATGCCCTTCCGAGGTAAGTTGAGATGTTTCCTCGATCGAAATTTCAGTTTCGAGGAGGACGTTGTTTTTTGAGGAGTGCTAAACATAAAGACAGAATGGGCTTCAGGTGCCCGATTTGGGTTAAAATCAACTACGGAAGTCAAAGTAGGTGAAGATATTGATAAAGAGGGGAAGACTTCGAGCAAGGTTTGACAAAGGGGGCTTTCGGGCCTAATGTTGACAGAAAGAGGTGATGGGCCAGTAGGCCGGATGATCATAGAGGAAGATGGGTTCATGGACCTAATAAGAGGAGGATGCGGGCTCAAAGGCCCAGGTTTAGGAGATGGGCTCGAGGGCCCGAGAATTGAAGAAAATGGGCACAGAGGCCCGGATTCAGTAGAGGGGCTCGATGGCCCAAGAGTTGGAGGAAATGGGCACAAAGGCCCAGATTCAATAGAGGGGCTCGATGGCCCAAGAGTTGGAGAAAATGGGCACAAAGGCCCAGATTTAGTAGAGGGGCTCGGTGGCCCAAAAGTTGGAGGAAATGGGCACAAAAGCCCATATTTAGTAGAGGGGCTTGGTGGCCCAAAAGTTGGAGGAAATGGGCACAAAGGCCCAAATTTAGTAGAGGGGCTCGGTGGCCCAAAAGCAACAAGTGGGTTCGTGGACCCATAAGTTGGGCCTGAGGGCCTAAAAATAGGGATCGGGCCAAGAAGCCCGGGGAGAGCATCACGGTGAATTGGGGCATCGACCCCAAAAGATGACATAATGAGGGAAGGCCCTCGTGGAGTTGGTTGGACTTTTTCTCGAGTCGGTTTGGCAATATGACCCTCGTGTGGGTCAACAGTGGTTCGACTGGAGTGGTTCATTGCTTGACCCTTCTTCATCAGTGGAAAACAAAAGAGATATTTCTGGATACAAGTCATCCTCAGGGTCGTTGGTTCTTCTTCTTTTGTCTTGCTCTAGCTCTTGTTCTTCCTTGTTCTCAGCCAGTTGAATGGTTTCTTTCTTGATGAAAAACTTGTGTAAGCATCCAGAAAAGTATCTGCTTCTGAGATTCTGACCATTCATTGTCATTCCATCATATCCAACCCCGCTCTTTGGTTGTAACCTCACTGGATTGATTGGCTCAGCTATGCCTTGCAGTTCTTTGCCTAGTCCTTGGCCCTCTTGGTATCCCAAAATCTTCATTATATGCCACCCAATAGTTTCATTTTCTTCTTTTTTCCTTCTCCACACTTGCCTGGGTTGCCTACTCATTTCTGGAAGATCCAAGATTGTCAAAATTGGCTCGTTTGGCAACCCAAGGGGTGGTGGTGGAGAAGATGGATGGTCTAAGGGCATGCTAGTCACCTTAATCACCTGTCCCTTGTAAGGGAATTTAAGACACTGGTGATTGGTGGAGGCGACTGCCTCAAGTGCTTCCAAGTAGGGTCGTCCCAAAATAGCTTTGTAGGTTGGATCCATCTCTAGTATGTGAAAGTTGACAGTGACTGTCTGAGGTCCGAGTTTGACACCCAATGTAATCATGCCGTCTGCGGGCTTCTTTGAATTATCATATGCGGTCACTGTTATTTGAGATGGCCGGATGTCCTCCTCGGAGATTCCACAAAGATGTAATGTTTCTGGTGGCAGAACATTAATGGATGCTCCGGTATCGACCAAACATGACTTAATGCCTACACCATTGATGTGGACTGTGATGCACAAGGCACATTTCCCTATTTCCGGGTCGGCCAACTCTTCCTTTGTGAATATAAGGGCCGGATACTCACTTCTTGGGACCAGAACTGATGAGATTTTTTCTAGGGGGAGGCTCTCATTTACCATTACTCGCTGTAAGTACTGTTGGAGAACCTCTTGATGGACTCTGGATCTTTTGATCAACTCTAAGATAGAGATCCGTGCCGGGGTTTTATCAAGATGTTTCAACAAGTCATAGGATGTCCCAGGCAATGGCTCTTCAATGTGTTCTTCTTCTGCTTCTGGTGCCAACCCTGATTGACCGGCCTGGGGAAATACCCTTTGGAACATGCGCCCACTTCTGAGTACTGTGGCAAGTTGAGGAGCTATGGCTGGGTTGGTAGTGGTGGGTGGCGGGTTAGGTCGAATGATGGGAGCTCTTGGGACGGGCGTAATGATGGTGGTTTGAGGCATGGTAGAGTAGGTAGGTATGTTTGCACGAGGCGGGATGGTGATAGGTCCTAGTGGTGGTGATGTTTGTGGTGGATTAGCCGGGCGGGTTAGGGTCCGTCCCGATTGGAGTTGAATGGCTGGTGGTGTGATGATGGGTCGTGATGGTGCTCGGATGATGGGTGGCCGGTTGGGAGTAATGGGGTTGGCTGATGTAGCTTGGGGTATAGAATGGACGGTTCGGTTGACATGCATGGCGGAGGTGGCTCCCTCGACTTGCCAATTCTGGCCCCGATCATGATACTCCTCGGAAGAGACCAAGATGGGATTAACATGTTGATTCTCAGGCGTGGGTACATGTAGAGGTAAAGGGTTTTGGATAATCCCCAGGCCGGGGTTCTCGTTGTTGTTCTTCCGAGCTGGTGCATGCCGCCGTTGAGGTTGATTTTTCACCGTTCGATGTATTCCCCCATCCGGTCCCGCCCAATACTGCCTTGCTCATTAAGATCGTGGATATAGTCTTTGAACTGAAAACAATTTTCCACGGTGTGCCCAGGATATCTATGGAACAAACAGTATCTCTCTATGTTGGCATTCTGAGGCCACTCCAATTTCTCCCTTGGCAATGCAATTTGCCCTGCCGCCATGAGTGCATTAAAGATGTCCACGAGAGAGTACGGCAAAGGCGGGTAATCGTTCCTCTTGGGTCCAACCTTTCGGGGTTCGTAGGCCATGGGAGGGAGTGGTTGGTTGTAGTTGGCCAGTTGTTGCCGCGCTGGTTGGGGAACCGGGGCTTGCAGTCGCTGAGGGATCGGAACTTGTTGTTGACGAGGCTGGAACTGAGGTTGATGTTGAGGTTGACGAGGGTTTCTAAATGGTTGGTTTTGTTGAGGGTTCCTAAACTGGTGTTGATAATTGCTAGGCGGGTTCCCTACAACGTTAAGGTTTTCGTTTGTCACTACGCCCTCGGTCGGCTTGGGCCGGTTGTGGTAAAAGTGGTTTTCTTGACAGCTCGGGGTCTAGGATCAAACAAGTTCATGATAGGTGAGTCCCCAAGCTGTGTCTGAATGTACCGTGCCCTCTCATAAAGTTCACTCATGGAGGTGGGGTGATGCAAAGCCAGCATATTCTTTAAGGCCGGAGTGGCATTGGTGATGATCATCTTCACTTGCTCCGGTTCTGAAATGGAATTAGTAAGCCTTTCTGCCATGGACCTCCACCTATCAGCATATCTGGTAAAATCTTCATCATTTCTCATTTTTTCAGCCATGAGGTCGGTGATGGAATATGTTGGTCCGACCCTATCTTGATATCTCTGCAAAAATTTAGCTTTGACAGTTTCAAAGTTACTCGCCTCCAAAGAGTCAAGCGAGTAGAACCACTCTAAAGCTGAACCCTCTAATGATCTTCTGAAAAGAAAAGCAAGGGCCCTTGGATCATTTTGCCACATTACCGACTCATAAAGAAAGTCCTTGATGTGAATGAATGGATTACCGGTTCCATTGTAGCGATGGTATACCGGCATCTCGCAGGGAGGTAGATGAAAAGTAGGGAGGAAGGAAGAGAAATTTCGAGGGCTGCCTTTGTGTCGATCAAACGTCTAAGCTCTCTATACTGCTCATCCATGCGATTGATCTTGTTAATCATGGCCTGATCGACAGAAGGTTCCCTAAGAGGAGGAGGAGAAGTGGGTGCTTGGCGCACTGGAATTGGGATTGGAAGTGGGTGCTTGGCCAGAAGGATACATTGGGGGATGCACCAAAGGGTGAGTAGGGTTGAGATGATTAGAAGAATAAACTGGTGGTCTAGAAGGAACAACAACATTTGTATTGGGATGATCTAGATTAGCCACCAGATGAGGAGAAATTGGGGCCATAAGCCCGGTATGAGAATGGCCATGAGTGGGCACATTGGGTTGATGTGCCCATGACCGAGGGGTAGAGATGTGAAGACCACCTTCGGGAGGGATGTGGTCGGCGGGCGACTTGCCCTTGAGGATGGCTTTGATAGCCTGAAGTTGGGTAGGGTCGGCATGAGAGAATGCCTCCCAAAGTGAATTTGGATTGGGTTGAGGAGAATTTTGACTAGGCTCGGGGAGAACTTCGGGTTCATTGATGGCACACACGGCATCAGGATAGAAATAAGATTGGTCATACTCCAACTGTAGTTGTTCGTATCCTTGATCCGCCATTCCGATAACTCGACCTGACCTTAAATTCATAAACACAATAGAAAAAGAAGGTTGACAAATAAAAGCTTAAGGATTTTTTTAGTTTTGATTTTTTTACCCCTTTTTTGTTTTGATTTTCTTTTGTCAGACAAGCAAGTTGTCAAGCAAATTAACCTCAAGCAAATTTTTTGTTTTGGTTCTTTTTAGGTGATTTTGGGATTTTTGTTTAATTTTCAATCTTTGTTTGCAAACAAGTAATAGCAAAGACTTGGAATGATTAACGCAATTTTTTTTGTTTCAACCTCAAATTAATGGCTTGTTAAGAGAAATATTGTCCACTCAAATAAATGGGTAGGACCCTATGCTCTCACAACGCCGAGCAATCTAAGGTTGTCACTCTTTTCACAGCGATAGGTAGTAGGTACTCCGGGTTTTGGGATAAAGTGGTACAACCAGCCCGATCAGTGAAGAGGGAATCCTTCACGTCTGGGGACTTACGGAGGTTTTGATGGAAGCTACCCGGTCCTTCTGAGAGGGAATCCCCGGAGGAGGAGTTGGCAACCACCAAGAGGGGTGTTCGGATGTGTGGGGCTTTGGGAGGAGAGAGCCTCCCTTCTCGGATGTCCTAAGGAGACGGGCGAACCCGAAACTCCAATGCAAACTAAATGCAAGTGAAATTTCAAGGAATAAGAAGCAACCAAGAAGAAAATAAAAGCATACAATGATTAATGAGATGTTGTAGGAAGCAAGCAAACAAGACAATGATATGAAAATAAACTAAGATGGAAGAAAGCATTAATTTAACTAAGCATGCTTTGAAAGATTTGCTAAAGGAGAACTAGACTTAGAAAGAAATAGGCAGGTATGCTTAACAAGGGATGAAAGAAGATGATATCTAAAATACTAAGGTGAAATAAGTTGATTAACAAAGTTGGAAATCAGATCGATATGCTTTTAAAAAGATAAACAGAGAGCAAGTAAACTTGGAAGAATCAAGATGATGCTTCAAGGAAACAAACAAGCATGTAAGCAAGTAAATAGCAATGCAAGGAAATGGAAATGGCTTAAATGAGAACTAAAGTGAAAATAAGCATGTTTTCAAGTGGACATTCTTAGGAAAGAAGAGAAGAACTCACTAAAGCAAAGTCGGTCCCACCGTGGTCGCCAAAAGGTGTAAGCACCCGAAACGGGACATCCGCGGATCTCCCCCTCCCGGCCCCTTACGCTTGCTTTGGTGACTTGGTGGATGGGATGTTAGTGGGTGTGGTCTCCAGGAGCCAAAGGCTCCAAAATATAGTAGAATGAAAAGAAATGAAATAGAGAAATGACCGTCGTACCTTTGGAAGCGGGGAGATTGTTGAGTTCCGACTTCTCCTCTCTCGGCCGGCCGAAAGAAGAGAGCTTAGTGAGTCCTTCGTCTTCGATCCGGTTGAAGCTCAGCCTCAATCAGATTTACCTAAGAATGTCCATAAGAAAACATAGAAAGAAGTGAAAAGATCATTAGTTCTCGTGACGGTATAGAATCATGCTCAAAATCAAATGTAAACATGAAAGAGGGAAGGAACTGACCGGATTGGGACTAAATCCCAAACCCTATTTGGAATGTTTAAATATGCATGAAAATGCAAATGAGTGGCTTAATGCATGCTAAATAACATGTTAATGAGGGTTAAAATGAAAGGGGGGAGTAAAAGATCGACCGGAAAGGTAAATAAACTCAAAAAAATGCAAAACGGGGTCTGCCCCTGCTAGTGCCCCATATATGGGGCGCCAACTGCAGGTGCCCCCTTGATGGGGCGCGTTGACCAAAGTCAAAGCGCCCTATATACGGGGCACCAGGAACTGGCTTCAGCAGATTTTCTTCCCTTCTTCGCGGCGTCGCCCCGGAGTGGAGGGAGACCTCCAAGACGGAAAGAAGACTTTTTCAAGCAGCCAATAGTCAAGTGAAACTAATGGAAGAATGTTTTGGAACTAGATGTAAGGTAAATGGAGGGTAGAGGCTCTCAAAGTTGGAGAAAAATCATATTTCTGAAGAAGGAAACTGCAGGTTTTTGGAGTTTTTGGGAGAGAGTTTTGAATCGGTTTGAAGGCTTATAAGGGGTGGAAATGGGTTAGAATCATGGTGTTGGATGAGCTCTAGGGTGGCACGAAGTTGGAACCTCCTCCAAGCTCCAAATGGGGGTCTATTGATAGCCCAAAAGAGGGTACTTTGGCCATTTTCGAAAAACAGTGCCATGTGGCATAGCGCCCTATATATGGGGCGCCAGCATCATGAGATATGTTAGGTCGACAAGACAAGTCACTACGGGGGGTCAAATTGGCCTGTCAAATCAATTTAATTTGGATACAGGCGCCCTGTATATAGGGCGCCTGGTGCCCTGTATACAGGGCGCTAGGTGCCCTGTTTATAGGGCGCCTGGTGCCCTATTTATAGGGCGCCTGGTGCCCTATAAGTAGGGCGCCAGGTGCCCTATAAGTGGGGCGCTAGGTGCCCTTATACACAGGGCTTTGCCCTCTTTGAAATGTGCCAAAAACCTCGATTTTTCTGGAAAACTCGGTTCCCTTGAAAGGTTACTCAAATATACTTCATGAAAACAAGAATTTAAGCTCTCCAACTAGGCCATAATGCTCCGAATATAAAACTGGAATCCTTTCTAAACACATCAAATTTTAAAATTAAAAAACTGTGCATACATAAATGCATCATGCACATTGCTTCATAATGTGTATACATGGAGCACATTATGAAGCCTTCACCTTTGTAGCCTTGATTTGTTCTTGCTCCAGGATGATATTGTAACCATTCAAATGGGATCCTTGGTTGATCTTTCATCGAGGTTGTTAAAAAGTTATAAAACACTCAAAAGAGTCATGGTCTGTACTTGAGAGCAGTTTGTACTTAGTGCAGTGAGATTGAATTGATTCATTAAGGCCAACAAAAGGTTAAGATGGAGATGCGAAGTCTAGCTTGGGTCTTTTATGAACATTCTTGAGACTAAGTAATGAATTGATTTTTCGTCCTCCATCTCATCTCCTCTATTGGTCGCCGCTTCTCCGCTCTACTTATCGGCCCCTCAGCTCCATAATAGGTTAGGTCCTCCATCCCACCTCTTCTTTCGTTCGCAAGTTCTCTCCACCGTTTAGCAAGTTTCCTCATCCATTTTGTCTTCTCTATCGGTTGTGGCTTCTCCACGCTACTTCTTTGCCACATAGTTCCGTAACAGGATTCCAACTCCATCTCGTCTCCTTTGTAGTTCGCGGCTTCTCTCCAACCCGGAGCTCTGTAACTAGTTTCCTCTACATGTCACCTAGCAACCTCCTTACAACCCCGTCGGAAGAAAGTTGCTACCAGGCTTTGAATACTTGGCCACCTCTATTTCTCTGAGAAGGTATGCCTACACAACCTTATCTATCTATTGTTTTCTTTTTCATTAGATTGTATTGTTCTACACCGAGTTGCATATTCAAGTGCCCTTACTATAAGTTTATTTTTATTTTCTTCTATATAGGGTGGTGATTCTAATACCAAGCAATTCAATAACAGATATGATCTCAAAGGACACTCAGGCCATCTAAGAGGTCAGACTTAATACACATGTTTCCTCTACATATCACCTAGCAACCTCCTTACAACCCCGTCGGAAGAAAGTTGCTACCAGGCTTTGAATACTTGGCCGCCTCTATTTCTCTGAGAAGGTACTCCTACACAACCATCTCTATCTATTTTTTTCTTTTTCTTTAGATTGTATTGTTCTACACCGAGTTGCATATTCAAGTGCCCTTACTATAAGTTTAATTTTATTTTCTTCTATATAGGGTGGCGATTCTAGTACCAAGCAATTCAATAACAGATATGATCTCAAAGGACACTCAGGGCATCTAAGAGGTCAGACTTAATACACATGGGATTCTCCATAGATTTATTTACTATTACTGCAAAATCACCTTTGATAATCCGTGAACACTAAACTGACCAATTCTTTATATGATATGTCTCAGTTTTCATGTCCTTTTTTAATTAAACCTTTCAAAAAAGTTAATTTCTGTTCATCATCTCAACCATTGTCCTGAGCACATTTGGATGGTGATTAGTTAAACGTGAACCTAGGGTGAGCGCATGAAATTATGTTATTCCTGTCACCTACATGGATTCATTTTGAGTGGTGTCAAAGTTATCAATCAAAAGGATGTGAATGCTTTTTGTACTTATCGTATTGTAAGCCTTTCTCATACAATTTAACATGTGCCGCCTGGCAGCTGGAGCCAGGAGCCTAGAAATCTAGTCCAGTTTAATATTTGTTAGTTGGTATTAGTGTCTTTAATTTGCATTAAAATTGTCCTTAAATATGTTTGATTCTTATTTGTCACGGTTACCTGGAAGTATAGTTATGATATAAACACGGTGACATCGTCATGGGACTCGGAGGACTTCACTTTTCTTCGTCTTGCTCTTATGTTCTCTATTCTCTGCTTATTACTAACATGTTGTTCTTCAGTTTCCCATATTACTCAAAGAAGACAATTCTTCGTAACCTCCGATACATGATTTTTCATATCTCCGAGGAGATTTCGCAAGGTATTTTTACAAACGTCTTTTATGGTTTTCCCCTCGCATAAGTTGTTATTTTCGGTCATGTTTTTTTTTCCTAAATGCCTCAACACTGTGTAACGGACCTCCTTCTGAAAGGGGGCTCCCAGGATGATGCCATCGTCGTACAGCTTGGAGGAATTCTTTTTCTTTAATTTTTCCTTATTCACCTTCTTTTTTTTCCTTCTTACACCTTTCTTTTCTCCTCCTTAATACTAACAAGGTTGTCTTGGATTTCCCACAGTACCTAAGGAGGCCCATTCTGAAGATTTTCTGAAACCCTAATTTTCATATCTCCAAGGATACTTTACAACGTATCTCCTCCTTTTCTTCCCACTGATTGACATTTAGTTTCAAGAGTTTCATCATTCTTGCGGTTTGAAATCATTTTCAATTAAGTAGCATCAACTATTGTAAATAACTCATAGTTGTAATGAATTATGTCATGCATCCAGGAAAGACAAGTATTGAAATGTTTCTATTTAACATATACATATGCATATATTACTTGTTTTCAATTTCTACGCCCACTTCTGCATAATGAAGGAATTTTTTTACGCCCACTTCTATTTAACATATGTATATGTTGTTATTCATTGCATTTAGTCTTAAAGCACTAGCTACATAACTGAAACTAGCTACATATGCTTTCAGATGATGATTTTCTACATGAAGATTTAAGCACCATTTTGTACCATGAATGAACTAGCTATTTCTTTGGATTCTCATATTTACTATCCTGCAGATTTTTTTGGTTTCTGAGGATTTGTAGAATTATCTTATTTTCATCAGTTTTGCATATCTGTAAAATTGAGGATTACAGATTTTATGTTTTTAGAGCTTCAATGTGTTTTTGTAGTGGTTTGCATCTTCTTAATCTAATAAGGTTGTTGAGAGCTCCCTATCATATCACAAATTGCACTTAACATAAAAGTCTTTATTATTTGAATGGTATAAAAAATTGTCAATTCCAAATAATGTCAATTCCAGATATGAAACTCAACCTAAAAAAAATCCTTAAAGCTTAAGACTGACATTTGAATACGCCAATCTCAAATGTGAATATCTGAACTCCTTAAATAAGAACCTGTCAAATCTGAAATTCATAATTAAGACTCAAAATCTGAAATTCTAGGCTGAAATCCTATAGATCAGGCCCCATAATTTTGAAAGTCTGGTTTAAAATCTCAAAACCTCGAAAGCATTCAAATGTGGAATAAGAATCAAAAGGCACCAATTCCAAATTTGAAATTCAACAATCTAAAAACATCAATCCCAGAAGATCATTAACTTGAAATGGAAATCAGGAAATTTCAAATCCAAAACTGATGCATAATGCTCTGAATATAAAACTGGAATCCTTTCTAAACACATCAAATTTTAAAATTAAAAAACTGTGCATACATAAATGCGTCATGCACATTGCTTCATAATGTGTATACATGGAGCACATTATGAAGCCTTCACCTTTGTAGCCTTGATTTGTTCTTGCTCCAGGATGATATTGCAACCATTCAAATGGGAACCTTGGTTGATCTTTCATCGAGGTTGTTAAAAAGTTATAAAACAATCAAAAGAGTCATGGTCTGTACTTGAGAGCAGTTTGTACTTAGTGCAGTGAGATTGAATTGATTCATTAAGGTCAAGAAAAGGTTAAGATGGAGATGCAAAGTCTAGCTTGGGTCTTTTATGAACATTTTTGAGACTAAGTAATGTTATGACAAAGAGGTAGGTATTTCATTTATTTAGGGATCTAAATTGGAAGTCAGGAATGTTGGGTTCAAGTTTGCTTTATCAAAAGTCACAAATCTATAAATTCTAAGGAAAACTAGAAATACGAAAGTTGACAACTCTAAATCTAAAAAATATGAAAATTTCAAAGAAAAATGAACATCCAAGGATTAAAAATCTGAAAACTCTAGAAAATTATAAATTTTGCAAAAATAAAGATCCCAAAATATTATGGAATACGCATTATGATAATTTTCTTGGTTTCGGATGGATGGGAACACCGATGTGTCATTTATGATTGAAAAAATATATGATAAAATAGTAATTGGCAAGAGACTGAAACATACAGTTCTTTATAAAATGTTGGTTATAAAATGTTGGATACATACAGTTATTTATAAAATGTTGGTTATAAAATGTTGGATAAATACAGTTCTTTATAACATACCGAAGTGTCTAGAGTGTTCTTTACTAGGTTTTATTATCTATTATTGGAAAAATAATAAATAATAAAATTGGGTACTCTGGTATATAAAGTTGGTATATATGATGTATTGTAACCCTTTCTAGGTTTTATTATTTATTATTCAAAAAATGTTTTCTTTTGATGCTGCCTTTTGTTCCTTGTCTTAGTTCTTCTAAGATGTTCTTAACTTCTCGTCAATACCCCTTTGCACCATGTTTTGCTCTCCCTTTTTTTGAAGGCTGTCCAAAATTTGGAGCAAGCTGGCATAGTCCAAGATAGGATCGGCTAATCTTTTCTCAAGACTGCCACCTGGCCATTTTGTTCTGATCTCAACTCTTAAACGATCTGGTTTAACCAAATCGGTTAGAGACAGATCCTAACTGATCCTGGCTGACATCTGAAAAGTGACAAGGATCAGCCTTTTCCAATGGGAAGGATCAAGGATTGCCAATCGTGCTTCTGGTTTGGCCTATCCCCCACCGGATTGGCTAATCCTGCAGACTGTGGCTGAAAATGCTTGCTACCTTCTGAACAATCATCTAAACTTATACTTCCTGATAATGAGCATAACTTGTCTGTGACCACATATGAAAGGGAAGAAATTGACAGCTTAGTCTTCTGTTGTATCTTTTTTTTAATTTGTATTTAATTCCCCTTGGGTAAAGATTTTGTTGGGACCCTGAATTTGAGTCTTAGGGAACAAGTGCATATATCTTCCAACTCTTGTGAAAACTAAATCAAGCTTATAAAAGTATCAGCTTGCATGCAATACTCTGGCCAAGACATACTAAATTAGTCATAAAGCACCATGAATGAATGGTTTTGCATATCTTGTTCCCTAAGATATTGGATTATGAAGAAGATATGATATGACAAGCAAGATTATGAAGCAATGTGTTCATGCTTGGTGTTATTTTGGGTGTGTCTATCCCTACTATTTTGCCTCACAAATGTTGGTGCCTCTCTATCGCTACACTGTGGGTGTTTGCCTATGTTTGTAGCACATATATATATGTGTGTATGCCTCTGTTTTTCCATATAGACAAGTGTGTGCCTCCATTACTGCACTCGCAAAGGTGTATAAACAGTCAATTAGCAGAGATTTAAACTCTCGTAGAAGAGTTCGACATTTGCCATGAAACCATATGATCACACCATAAAATAGTAGATATCGCCCATACTGACGGCCTCACAAATAAGGTCATGACTTTAGATATGCCTAGAGAAGTCATCAAGATAGAACAAGAAAACCAGAAAGAAGATGACAACATAACGATAAATAAAAAAGCAACTTAAATATGCCAAAAAACACCACCCTTGTGCACACCAAAAAATGAAGAATTAACGATTCAGAAAACCACCACCCTTATGCAGTTCACCAAGTCCCACAATTTTATATTACTACAAATATTTGACTCAATTATGTGAGAACAATATTATTTTATTTTTATAAACTAAAAATTAATGAAATATTTTGGATCTTGATGTCAGGATAGCAGGATAGGCTGATCTTGATATCATGATAGGCTGATTCCAGCCTGACTGATGCCAACTTGGATTCAGGCCAAATTAAAAGTTTCAGAGTTTAGATTAGGATTATCTTGTTTAGATAGTCAAATTTATAATTTTAGATCATGTAAGACTTATATATAGCCATTTTTCTGTACTGCAGGCTGTCCTATTCTTATTTTGTTGTTGATTGACAGCATCTCTTGCGGAATCGAAGGTGCTCTTCTTTTACTTTAATGTTGATTGTTGTTGATTTGTTTCCTTTACATTATCCTTTACAACTTAAAGTTTTGAAAAAGTAAAGAAGGCATAACGTACGTACAACAAGAAAATCATATATTAATGAATTGTATCTCTGTGCCACCTTCGATAAAAGCTATGCTACCCTATCTAAATTCATATATCCAGATCCTGTCACAATTCATGTGATTCCCATCAAGCTATTCTCAGGTTCTTATATGCAGATACATTCTCTCTTTTTTATGAATTGAATCAATTGTGCTTGGTAAATTGTAAAATATGATGGTGGTATTATACCTAATGGGGTGTTTGGTTGCATGATAATTGAGGTTTTTATTTTAATTTTTAAAAATTGTAAGAAAATTTGTTAAAAGAGGTGTTTGACAACCATGACAATTTTATGTTTTGAAAGTGATTTTCTTATTAAACAAAAAAAGAGGGTCTCACCTCTTTCTTTTTTCTTGTGGTCCCCCACTTTATTTGGTCATGTGCGGTGGTTCCTCTTTTTTGTAATCACATCCCTCCAAACATGATAATTTTATGTCATGAGTTGGTTTACTTTTTATTTTAATACAATTTTTTATCATGAAAGTGTACAAAAAATTATCATGCAACCAAACACCCCATAATGTAAAACTGTAAATAAAAAAAGTAATAAAAAACTGACAAAAATGAGAAGTTCAGATTGTAAAAGAAATCTGAGTACAATGTAAAATTCAGAAGCAACATATAATGACATTACTCTAGGACAGAACATGAGCAAAAAAAAATTTTATTACCTATCTCTGTGCATTGGAGAATTACCCAGACCAGATTTTATCTCATACAATCTTTGGACTGTCTATATCAGTTCTATACCATGGTCTCCTTATATTCACGACCTGGTCTCCTTCAAACTATCAACATTCTTCAAATCAAGAACCTCCTTTTGACAGTATGATTTTAAGATGCCCAATTTGAGCACTAGACTATGCCTGACTCGTGTGTCATTTTGGATTAGGTGTGATTCAAACTTAGATTCACTCTTTTTTTACTGTCATCAGATTCACAACAATCTTCAAATCACACTTCACATCCTATCCATGCTTATAAGGTCATATGTTAAGTTAGATTAGACCGTTCAGATTAGCACCAATTTATGCTTCCATTCTGGACTTATAGACCTCTGAGAGTTGGATAGACTTGAAAGAGTTCTGAATTAATCCTCTCTGAAACTTCTAAGATTTTTATTTCTTCCCTGTTGTCCGAGCTTTACTTACTGACACCTGTTTGGATTTCTTTGACAACCTATTCTTCATGGATTTAGGTATTTAACTTTTTTATTATTTAAATTTCATATATATTTCTCTGGACTTATAGGGTATGTTTCTATTTTGGAAAAGTTTGTGTTATTAGTAGTTATTCAAACAGTACTTTTGAGACCAGATTTTTCAGAATTAAAAAAGTAACATATAAGAAAATGGGTCTAATCCTTTATCTGGCTCATATGTTTTACTTTTGTATTAATTACATCGTAACTTTGCTATTGTACCTTATAGAAATTGTTTATGGTATTTCTTTTTAAATGTACTTTGAGCTCTTTCATTTTTCTTATATTATGGTTATGCAGCATTTGATGCCTCATCTAAAGTTACACCATTTATAAAGTTCCACCATTTATTCAGTGACAATTTGGGAGTGGTATAATTTGTCAGCTAGGCTTTCACTAACATCATCAGGTGCTTTTACAAAATCTACACCCTTGGTCGGCCATGCAGATTTCAACCTCTGTTTTTTTCTTTTCTTATATCCAGTTCTTGTCACAATTCATGTGATTCCCAACATGCTATTCTCATGTTCTTATATGCCCATACATTCTCTCTCTTTTTGTTCTCTTTCTTCTTTTTCATATCTGCCCTACCTGCTGTACTTCTTAAATTATGGTTATCATAGTTGAGCATGTGTACATACATGCTTATGTACATTTTTGATGCTGACAAAATTGAGGATTTAAGTAATTCCAGTTTTCTAACTGCTACCTGATAACATTATCAGTTGGGGTTCAATGTTTAGCAAAGTTTAATGCTCTCCATTGAGTGTCCCAATTTTCCTCCCCTGCAATGTAATGCTCTTGGTTCCACTGGATCCTGGACAGGGGCTTCTTGTTTTCTCCTCCTCAGACTCTCTTGATGTCCACCCGCTACCCAAGTATGCTTGGACCAAAGAAGGGCTTAGGCCCTCTCTGTTTTGGCCCTCAAAGGTGACTGTCTTAGAAGACAGGCTCCTGCCCTCATCTTTAGAATTTTTGAATTCGGGAGATTTGTAGATTTTTTGGGTCTTACTGATTCTGCCCATTCTTAGATCTCTTAAAATCTAAGAAATTTCAGATTCTAACTTTCAGGTTCTTGCTGATTTGGCTTTAACTGGTTTGTTGGTCTCTTCAAGTTCAGAGATTTTCTGTACTTCTGGATTTATTAACTTGACAACTAATACCAAAACTATCAGTGTCCAGTATTCTTCGTTGTTTTGTTGCAGTTCTTATCCTTTACACACCCAAACTAAGTTAGTGAAATCTATTGCAAATGGCTTCGTTTGCCAAGAGGTTATAAATGGATTGCATTTATACAAATACTCTATTTTTGGTTACTAATGATAAAAATTTCCCTATTCATTCATAAATTAATTTTAATTTTTTGTCTCCGTACATGTGCAAAGCACGTTCTATTAATGATGGCTAAGTCTTCATCCCCCTTATGTATACACTTGATCATCAAAGCCTTCTTAGTTAAGTGGATTCGAAAGCAACATTGTACACAGCAGCATAAGCACCAGTACAACCACCACAAGGTAGCAACAGGTGCTGATATCGTTCATCATCTAACAGTGGGGGAGGAGCAGAGAAAGGAACACAAACCAAGATTCCACTGCGACCAAAGCACAACCAAAAACCCAATCACTAAAATAGGATGAATAAATAAAAAACCCGATCACTAAAATAGGGTGAATAAATATATCTGTAAATCTCTTCCTCCTCTAACTATACATCACCAATTGGTAACACTATGGCTGATCGATGTGAAGTGAAGACATATACCAACGCCCTAAAGACACATGGGTATCATGCACAGTCTTTCACTAGCTTGGTCAGGGTTTCTTTCAATTTTATGAATTATAAATTTTTATTTTCGGGTCCTTCAAAAGCCGATTAGTGGGCCTCAATGGGCTTTCTGCGCTTCTTCAGTCTGGGGCCTTGTACGGACCAGTTGGAGCTTATTTGGCTTGCTGCGGTCCGATCTACTGTTACGCATTTCTCTTTTACAGTTTTCTTGCACTTTTCAACCCTCTAGGGGCTGCATGTAGAGCTGACACTGGGGAGATTGCAGATGAGTAATATTGGACTTGCATGTAGGCTGAGCATAATCTTTTGGGGGATTGAGATTAGGTCGGTTTTCTGGTAGCCCGATAACTGAGAATGAGCTGATTAAGGAGAATGTTCATGGGGTTTGCATGGACCTGTTTAAGATGACTGTACATAGGGCTGATGTCAGGTCGGCTTGGAACTTGCTCATGGACTGTAATTGACTCGGTTTGGTGGTGTCTTAATGGACTGAGAATAAATTTTCTTTGGTACTCCCTTTTCTCTTCATCATGTCTTCTTTAGCTTCTTTCTCTTCTCAAATCTGTCGTGAGTTTCTTTTATTCTTCTCTTCATCTTCTTCTACCCATTTTCACTTTCTTCTATTCTTCATTGTTACCTTCTTTGTATCTTCGTCTTCGTCTTCATCTCCCTCCTGGAAGTTGTGATCCTTTAAGTGATGTTTTGCTTATGTTTTTTTTTCTTCTCTTCTTAATCTTATTTCTGTTTCATCTCTTCTTCTTCTTCTTCTATATTCTCTATCGCAGTACCTGTAGTGAGCCTTCCCTGTACCACCTTCTTCTTTCCTCTGCCTTCTATTCCTCACCTGGCGCAAGAACTTGGAGATGGAGTTTTTTTTGTTCTTCTTTATCTCTTTTCATCTGGCACGAGAGCAATCACAGTTTGTTTCTTCTCCCTGTCTTCCGCTTCTTCTTTCTATCTGGTGTAGAGAGCAGTAGATAGAAACCTTCAAATAAACTTGAAATATGGAACATAAATACTATATCTTTGAAGCTGCAAATAATCTGATAGTTTTAGTGTGAATTTCAATTATAAACATTCTTTAGATTCAAATTTTTAGACATTTCTGAATTTACTGGTTTCTGTGTATTTCAAATTTTACTTTAGTTGCTGAAAACCATATTTCTTCAATTAGATGAGAGTGCAATGTGTGTGTGCGCGCGAATATATGTGCAAATGTGCTACAGTCTGATGTGTAGTAAAGGCAGTTGCAACCTGGTCACACTGCAGCTTTATAATTGATAGGCCATAATTAATAAAAAAATTACAAACTTTAGGTGCCATAGGGACCTGTGGAACCAGGGTGCATTAACTATCTTGGTCATACTGTAGCAGAAGTCTGTCCACATTTTGCACTCTATGTTTCTTGTGGTTTAAATTTTGACTGCTAAAAGTTTTCTGTTAATTTTGATAATACATAGGCATAATTATACAGTCTATCTTTTTTGTTTGTGTTTTTGTGTTCATTCTATGCTTATGTTGCAACAATGATGCCACTTTTTGTAGGTGGGATCCTAACTGTGTGACCTGGGTTTTGCAGAATTTTTTTACCACAGTGCACTACGGTGGTTTCCAGTTTTGGGGTATGCAGTTTTTTTCTAATTTATGGATCTTTACTTCATTAATAAAACTTTCATTAGTCTAAAGCTCATTTGGCAATAAAATTTTCTTTTCCTGGTTCACGAGAATGAAATGGAGGTGCTGACTCCACGATCAAGTGTCATTTCTTATGAAAATTCTTTTTTTATAATTTATTTTTAATCATGTAAAGTTAACTTTTTTCATCACTCATTATTTAATGACCTTTGGTTCCAACTATTGTATGCACTGTTCAAACAGTGAATAAAATGTGCAGGATGGACACACTCATAGGACTAAACCCAGCTTAATATTTGTGGAAAATTGGAAAAGGAAAAAAAAAGCTCTGGTGCTACAGATAACATTGCCATGCACTAAAATACGTTTGCTACATCTGTTTTTTGCTTTCAATTTAAACGATTTCCCATTTGTCCAATCCTTTTGATTATATATATCTAACCCTGCTTATCAAACACTAACCATTGCTCATGGATATAATAAATGGAGATCTGATGCGGGACGGGAAGGGAGGTGCCGCCATCCTGGTGCGCGTCGGCGGGCCCGAGGAGGATGTACCGAGCTGATGTGGTGCTGAACCGATCCTGAACCGTGCTGAATCGCTTCAAACGGAGCTGGAAACTGCCGAACTGGGCTTGAAATCCACCGAACTAGACCCCACGGCCGTTGAACCGGGCCCACAAGTGCTGAACCGGTCCAAAACGGCCCTGAACCAGCCCTAGAAGGGCTGAACCGGCCTTGAACCGGTCTGAACCGGGTCCAGGAAGGCTGAACCGGCCCTGAACCGGCTCCTGGAGGGGTGAACCGGGCCTGAACTGGTCTGAACCGGCCCCTGGAGCGTCGAACCGGCCCTGAACCGGCGGCCGGCTCGAGTCTGGGTGCTGAACTGACGGGCTGGCCGGTTGGCGGGCGAACCGCCTAGCGGGCCGGCGCGCAGGCCAGCCGGGCGGAGGCGAACCGGCGGTCGGGCCGGTCGTGTGGCCAATCGAACTTAAAGGGGCGGGCTCGTGGCCGCCCGCGGTTGGCGGCGGGGCGGGAGACACGGCCAGCGGCTTGGCTGCCGCGTATCCCGATCGAGGGGGAGAGGCTCGTCGTCGACCTCGTGCGGGCGAGGGCTCCCGCGGGCGTCGTCCGCGGCGGCCGCGTCGGGCAGGAGGCGGAGGCGCTGGAAGCGGCGCCGGGCGCCGCCGTTGCTGTCGTCGAAGGGGAGGGGAAGGTCAGAGAGGCTCAGCCGCCAACGTCGTCGCCTCCGTCTCCTTCTTCTTCTTTCCTCTCCGTCTTCGCCTTCGTCGAGTCTTCCGGAAGAGGTGTTCAACCGCAAGGAGGGGGAACGGCGAAAGGGGGGGGCTTGGTGTGTTGTGAGGGTTCCATGAGGGTCCAATGGATCCGTGGGGATGTTTGTGGGGGCGGAGAAGAGTTTCCTAGGGCGGGGTGCTTGGTTTAGGGCGCGAGCGGTGCGGACGGACCAGAATGATGGGTGTCTGTCGTAGGGGGGGTTCCAGCAGGGGAAGGGGTCCGTGGAGGGGTGAAGGGGCTGCTGTAGGGGTCGAGGGAGGTGAGGGGCTGGAGTGGGAGGTCCGTACCGGACGGACCTAGGGCAGCGTCGACGGATATGTCGACGCAGGTTGGAAAACCGACGGGATAGGGGAAGAAGAGGCACCGGACCTAGCTCCGGAGGTGAGGAGGAACACCGGGAAGGGGAGGGGAGAACCGGGAGCACCCGGAGGTGAGGGAACGACGCCGACGTCGGAGGGGGAAGGGAAAAAATGGGAGCTTCTCTCCTTGCTTCAAAACATCCATCTCCTTTCATTCAAAGACTTGGGCTCTTTAAATAGAGCTGGACATTACAAGATGGACCTCTCAAAACCCTAATTACATATATGTCCTCTAAAAGACTAAAATAAAAAAGAATGACTCAAAAAACTCTAAATACTCAAATAAAATGCATAAAAATAAAAATATAATACTACGAAATAAAAGAAATAAATACGTCATCTCCTCAAGACCCGGAAGACGCTATCTCCAAACAAACGGACGATCCGGTCCGTACCGGTCCCCATCAAGATCCCTGACCACCAACACGTTAATATGACTAAGATGCTAACACATGTTACTGCTAAGAGAGGTGCTCCTATTAAATAAAATCAAGCTCTTCATTAGTTAATAATGATTGAACAGCTTCTATCATCAAGACCTGAGGGTTACTAATGAATGCTAACATGTTCCATTTGTTTTTTTCCCTTCATGTATCCTACTTTTTTGACAAATTTCGTATTTCTGTCATTATTAATATGCCGTACACGTGCGAAGCACGTACTCTAACTAGTGTATATATACAATCAACTGTGAAGTTCATTCAAAATAAAGACCAGCTGATGGGAGAAGAGAGTTGCCACCATGCAACCCGACAACTAGTCCTTCCGGGCAAAATCCAAGCTCCGAAAGAAAATAAAAGTTAGCATTATCATGACTTTTGAAAAAGTCTAATACTAATAAATATAAAAATTAAAACCACACACCTACAAACAAAATAATTTATTAATTACAATCATAATATAAAAGTTGAATGCTTTAGAAAACTTGTAGAGAATCCTAGTATATGGCAAGGAACAAACACTATGATAATTTTTAAGATATCACTTATATGATAATTTACTGCATCAAGCCTCGGCTAGACATGCATGCATTGGATAAAAACTATGCAGATCAAGATTTCCAAATAACAATTATGTTTTGTTGATTATGAGAACAAGAATAATCATTCTTAAATGGAAAAATCTCACCAGCACTAAGTATTTCAACACTGTTCACTCTAGGCGATCAGATATTCAAGGATCCACAAAACACAAATTGTACACTCATCTTGTATGAAACAAAACTTTGCATTATGGTAAGCAAATACCTGCGGATATCAGTCAAACACGACATTCAGAGATTCATAACTCAGATATGCAAGCCTGTGCTAGGCTTAATTGACAACCTCCATAAATATTTCTTCCATGGAAAACTCGGTGACTAGGCTGTGCGCTGGATTAAAATATAAGAAGAAAAAACAGGCCTGCAACAGCCCATGATTTTCAGAAAAAGCCTACAAGACTACAAGACAGGCGCAGTCAGAATTAACTATCCAACTAGATACATGTACGTATTTTCTGCAACAACATCTAACTAGGACAAGATTAAAAACAAGCAGAAATGCACAATGCAACACCAAGGAATTAAACATGATTCAAATCGAGATTAGAGCACGATGAGAGTATTGGTTCCTCAAAAGGTTCTTCCTGGCAGTCTACAGGAGGAGCCGGGCCTTCACATCCAATCTCCATCTCAAGGGCTAGGTTGCCCCCTAGTAGCCTCCTCCATGAACAAATATGGCTGCCGCACCAACATATTACTTATGAAATCCACCTTGTGCGCACGGTAGGAGAATCCACCTTCCCTCCGTCATCAATTATTGAAGTCAACAGATATTACATTGTGCAAGTGTAAGTGGTTCCATGTCTGCTAGTTTCTGCCCAAGTTTTAATTTTGTGAAGACTACAGGATTGTCGTGCACAAGAATAATTTGCGGATGTTTATCCCATAAATAAATAATAATGCACCATACGCATTCTGGGAAACTTTCCAATTTAACTGTGGTAGCATGATATCACCTCCAGTATGCATATATTTGTTCTTCAACGTGTTATCCAGGCCCCTTACTTGGATGGCATGTCAAAATAACCTCTCTTTTTTTCCTTCCCAAACCACATTACAAAATTGCTACCCATATAGAAGAAAAAAAAACCATATTGAACAAAAAGAAAAGATTCATGCTTGCTGAAATAACAAGTCCTCTGAAAAAACACCGAATTGATATGTGTTCACACCCCTAGCAAATTGGAATTTCATGTGCTAATTATATATATACATACATACTACATATAACTCTAAACAAGAAGAGAAAAGACAAATTGCTAGAACAATCATCAGAACAAAAACCTAGATTTTCCAAGCCTAATAATGTTCGTAGTTCAGTGGCAATTAAATCAAGTTCATTGAAATTCAAGTAAAATAAACAATATGAACAACTTGCCATAGACAAGTAACATACATCGTTTTCTTAATGCAACATTGATATGTCTCGTGAAAAAACAAAGTAGCACCATAAAACAAGTATAAACAACACACATACACTGTCCTCTTTTTTCATTGAGACTGGCACTGGCAACACGCAGTTAGTAAATACGTCCATTGAACTTATTATAAAGCTATAAACGGCAAGAGGAGATGTACGTAAGTTTGTCAAAATTTAAATTTGATAAAAGTAATTAAAATTATTTACTTGGAAGGTATGTATCTACGTATACATATTTAACTCTCGGAACTTCAAGAGACAAGATAGATAAATTGCAGGCAATAGGCACAGACCAACAAGTAGCTAGGACGATCATCAGAACATAAAATTGTATAAATCTTATATATTTTTTACGCATATTCCAGATGAAGGCAGCAGCTCATGTCTGTATGTGGTCTTTTCCACCAGGAGGAACAATAATGATGCTTCATTAGCATTTTGGGAACACTTTCCAATTTAACTGTGATAGCATGATATCGTACGTGTCTCCAGTGTGCTTATATTTGTTCTTCAATGTGCTATCCCCCTTCCGGGATGTAAAGACCAAACTGACCTATTTTTTTCTCCCTTTCTAAAACATAGATTGCAAAATTGATGCCCATATGAATGAAAAAGACCATACTGAACGATATGAAAAGATTCATGCTTGTAGAGACAATAAGTCTTCCGAACAAGCACTGAATTGATCTATGACTTCACACCAGGCAAGTTGGAATTTCAGATTCTTAAATTTGGTTTGCTAAATATATATACATACACATATATATAACTCTAGAATAGGCAAATTGCTAGAATGTTCATCAAAACAAAAATTTAGATTTTCCAAGCAAACATATTCACAGCACAGTCGCAATTGCATCAAGGGTCATTGAAATTCTGGTAACAAACAAAGGCAACTACCTATCGTAGTCAAGTAACATAGATTTAACCAGTAGCATTTTGTTGACGGAACATGCATATGTCTTGTGAAACAAAATAGTGCCATAAAATAAATATAAACAACACAAACACAATCCCAATTTTTTCATTGGGACCTGGGATTGTAAATGCGTAGTTAGTAATTATGTACATTAAACAAATACATATATACATATAGAACCATATACTGCAAGCAACTATGTTATCCGAGGCGTGAGGCGCCTGAGGCGAGGGACCCAGCGCCTCGCCTCAGGCGCCTAAGGCGGGCGCCTCAGGCGCCTGAGGCGTTTTGAGGTGGCGCTGCAGGCGGTGTGGTGCACCGGCTGGAGTGGCGTCGGGGGTGGAGGCCGGAGGTAGCTTCCGGTGGCGGCCGCAGGTGCAGCTGCAGCTGGTGGAGGCGGCGGCGGCCGCAGGTGAAGCTGCAGGTGGCGAAGGCGGCGGCGGCAGCTTCCAACGGCGGCGGCTGGGGCTTCCGACGGCAGCGGAAGCAGGGGCGGTGGCGGCTGCTGGGGCTTCCGATGGCGGCTCTGCAGCTGGCGGAGGCAGCTTCCGGCAGCGGCGGAGGCTTCTGGAAGCGGCGACGGCAATGGCGGAGCCTTCCCAAAGCGGCGGCAGCGGCGGCAGGTGCAGCTGCAAGCGGCGGCTTCGTCCGGAGGCAGGGGCAGCGTCGGGGGCGAGGGCCTGGGCATATGAGGGTTCGGGAGGGAGGGAGAGAGAGAATCGGGGTGTTTAAGTTACTCGGATCCGGTCTTACCGGATACGGTTCTTACCGGACCGCAGGGGGGAGGCGGGCGAGGCGCGTAGGGCGCCCGAGGCGCGCGATGCGGCGGGTGAGGCGCCGGAGGCGCTCGCCTCAGGCGGAAAACGGCAAAGCGAGGCGGTTTTCAACCGCCTCGCCTCGCCTCACCGCCTAGGCGGGTGAGGCGACCGCCTCTAATAACATAGGCAAGCAATGATGTACCTAAGTTCATCAACATGTAAATCCAGTGTGCTTATATTTGTTCTTCAATGTGTTATCCCCCTTCCATGATGTAAAGAACAAATTGACCTATTTTTTTCTCCCTTTCTAAAACACAGATTGCAAAATTGATGCCCATATGAATGAGAAAAACCATACTGAATGAAAAGAAAAGATTCATGCTTGCAAAGATAAATAAGTCTTCCGAACAAGCACTGAATTGATCTATGATCACACACCAAACAAGTTGGAATTTCAGATTTTTTAAATTTGGTTTGCTAAATATATATACATTTATATAACTCTCAAAGAAAAAAATTGCTAGAACGATCATCAAAACAAAAAATTAGATTTTCCAAGCGAACATATTCACAGCAAAGTGGCAATTGCATCAAGGGTCATTGAAATTCTGGTGACATAACACAAAAGCAACAACCTGTCGTAGTCAAGTAACATAGATTTAACCAGTAGCACTTTGTTGAAGGAACATGGAAATGCCTTGTGAAACAAAATAGTGCCATAAAATAATTATAAACAACATAAACACAATCCCAATTTTTTTCATTGGGACCTGGGACTGGAAATACGTAGCTAGTAATTACGTACATGCCATCCTATTTTTCAATTGAGCTTGGGACCGAAGTTCTTTTTTTTCATAAAGTACATAACAGATTAGAGAAAAGAAGACACAACTTGTCATAAACAAGTAACACAGACTTAAACATGCATTCAGTTGATGAGAAGATGAATAAAAATAGTGACATCAGAAATAAACATAAACAGGCACGCATGCTTTCTTTCTCATCTAGACTGAACACTGACCATAGTAGAATTACTTACTGTACATGTATATAGACATATATATATAACTCTCTAAACTACAAGAGACAAGGTACCCAAGTGGTAGGCAATAGGCAGATATCAACAACTAGCTAAGATGATAAATTTGTATAGAAATATTTATGCCCTCCTCCTTTCTCATCCGGGCTTGGGACCGGCAATGGCGAAGTTACTTTTTTTGGTTTTTTTAGTTTTTTTAGTTTTTTTTTTGTTTTTGTTTTTCTAAAGAACAAAACCAAAGAGAGGCTGGTTAATTATGTGCCAGCCTCCATCCATCCATACTAGCTTCAGATAGCAGAGCAACAGACCAATGGAATCCATGAGTGTTTCCCAAGAAGAAGGCAGAAAATGAACCAAATCAGAATGCAGCTTAATGATGAGCAGGCCGGTAGTGAATAGTGATGGCCTTCACCGAATATTTGGAGAGCACATGCAACACCAAGAGGTTCCATAAGAAGCCAGAGGTCGCCTGTGCAGTTGCACAAGAGTAACAGATTGCAGAATCATGCCACTAGATTGATTGCAGACGGTTGATGAGTGAATAGAAAAGATGAAGATAAGAAAAGTAGTAGGTAGCTGGCTGAAGAGCCATCAGTGACCAAGTAATTCACTCAATAATTGCAACCACCACAGTGACATCGTCGGGTATATTTGCCCTGGTCAAAGAAAAGGTGGGTCTTTCATCCGCCACAGTGAATGAAATGTAATCCCACATGGCCGCATATGCAAGTTCACGGGCCACAACACGAGGCATAACAGTATGCCTATGTATCCTCAAAACCCTTAAGATTTCAACGTCCAATATGTGGTCAAAGAAACCATTCGTCCCCGCTACAACGATGTCCCCCTGCCTAAGCTCAAGGGAGATGGTGCAGGGATGGACAAAACCACAGCAGTGTGCCGGCGACCGGTAAATGATGCGACCCCGACGTGTCACCAAGAGGCCAGTATCACCAATGCTAATGGCATGTAAAATCGATCCCTCGACCATCGCTAAACAAAGAGTAGATTGACCTTGAACGGTCATCATGGACATCGCTCTCTCTAGCACCCTCTGCAACCGGATCCCCATCCCCCCAGAACTAGTTCTTGAAGCCAGCAGCGCACCCTCGCATAACCACAGTAGCTGCTCTGCGAAATCGGAGGAGCTGTAGACTCCATCCCCAAGTCCAAATGCATTCAAAGAACAGTTGATAAAGTGGGCATCATAACCCTGTTCATTCTTTCGCTTTGGAAGGTAGAATGAACCCAGAGAAACACGGATGGGAATATCCAGCCGTGCCCTCTTTGAGGTGGATGAGGTGGCATCGTCTTCCACCTCAAAAGCTTCTCCCCGTGCACGCTTACCCAACATTGTCGGCATCGTAACGAGGAAAAGGAAACACACCAGCCAGAGAGAAGAAATTAACGGAAGTCACCTGAATGCAGAGAAAAATCGTCGTCGACGAGAGAAGAACACGGAGAAGACCGCCGTCGGAGGAGCAAACGAACGCCGAGGGCCAGGAAAAACCACCGATGTCTGCCCGCACCCTCCGAGAACGCCGAAGAAGAATCGCTCATCTGCCACCGAGAACCCCAACGGCAGCTTTCTTCGTTCCGGAACATTTACAAATTGTATCGAACGCGGTCTCAAGAGTTACGGTTATTCGTAACGTGACTAGGTGTTTTACATTTTTTATTTATTAAAAATATTATTTTTATATAATCCTTTTAAATTTTTTGCATTTCCATACGGATGTCATGCAAGTTAGTACCGAGTTCGTCCAGCAACTAATAATTTTTTTTTCTTTCGCACCCTGCGAGTTTAGGTTCGTCTTAATATTTTTAAATATTTCCAACGGCCTACCTTAAAATATTTTTAAGATATGTACTTTTGATGTTTATATGATATTATTAACTCAAAAAATATGAAATATAATTTAATAATAAATAAAAACATTCTATTTTTTAAATAATATCAACCGAATTTTATTTTAAAGATATGTATTTTTAACATTTCTTAAGTGGTGTTTGTTTTGATTTAATCTAAAATTTTAAACATTTACTTTCATACCTAACTACGAGTTTGTACATTTTTAATTTACAATTCATTTAAATATATATATTATGTATGCTTTCTATACTTTATAAATATTACAGTTGAAAAATAAAACCAATCTCATATACTTATCTTTAGGATATTAAATAAAATGAAAAAATATATTTATAAACTAACTAAGATATAAAATAAAAGAGTCTGAATAAACAAACTTAGGATGCCTAAACAAACCCAACTTTGTTAGACATTATCATAATCATTTTGACTTACCGTCAGTAAACTTAACATCCTTTTCATTCCCGTTGTTTTTTATTTTAATATACATTTTTCTATGAAAACAATAGAAATATTATATTATAACCAAATGCTAAATCGATAATATTTATTTCACAAAAAAAATAAAATTTTGAGTATCTACTTGGAAGGGTCGGATGATAACCCCAGACTTCACATGCCCTGGTGTAGAATGATTAATAATTTTATATTGCACATTTTGCAAGAGTTGGACTTGAATATAAGTTATCGAAAGAAAAAGCAAATATAAAAGAAAAAGAAATAAATAAAAATAAGATGGTTTGTTGTTGCATTTTGGGGTAATTTAAAGAAAAATAAAATGTTAATTCTATGTCTAACCATTAATTTTTTGGTAAAGAAAAGCACCTAATTGGACATAGGTTGTGTTTGATTGGCCTAAGTATATCTTTAACGTATAATTCAATAAAGGATTTGTAATCTAGAATGATAATACATCTTAATTAACCTCTAACGCATATCTCTTTTATCTCAATAAACCTCTTAAATATAAGATATGTGATTTAACATTTTATTTTTCTGATACAATCATTTAAGCACTATAGAGATAACATGTATACCGTATCTTAAAGAAAAATCTAAATTTATCGAGATATAACAATCTTAATCAAATTAGGTATTTCATTTTATCACAAACCAAGATATTCGCTATAACTTTTTACTTTTAGAGATGGATAGCTTAGGCTCCATTTACTTTGACTTAATTAATGTCTAACATCTAAATTGGTCAAAAATTAGACATCAAGATTTTTGGTAAAACATATAATTTCTTAAAAAATAACTTGATTTTAGTGACTATCGTAAATTTTTATTTTTAGTGGTGAATAACTAAGATTTTGTGTTACACAAAATCAGAGATAAAATTAAGATATTTTTTTAAGTCAATCAAATGCCACCTATGATTTTATGTTCCATAAGATAACAAATTAGAAATGAAATTAAGACTTAAGATATTTTTATTAAGCTAAATCAAATACTTAGAGTGTTAGATTGAGGCCTTATTAGAAAAAACTTAATCAAATTCTAACTCTGATTTGGTCGGACGTTAGAGATTTTTGATTGTTTGACAAAATCATTGAATGGATAGTTGAATCAACCTATAATCATTTAAAAATCTCTTATTCATTCATATGGTAGCCTTAGATTTTTCTATTTCAAATTTAAGAGAAAATGTCATTGTTCGATTGAGGGACCTCTCCTCACACAATGTCTTGGTCGCCGTTGTTCGAATGAGGAAGGACGCATTTGAGAGGCGGAATGTCTAAACGGCCTCTCCTCTCACAATGTCGTGGACACCACTATTCGATCGAGGGAGAATGCCTTTGCCGCCTCTCCTCCCACAACCTCCTCTGCTTGGATGCATCCACAATCTTCTCCCTCTTTGGTTGTGTCCACAGCGGTCGGAGGCATCGCAAGCTCCTTCTCTTCTTCAATTGAGAATCCACTCCCTACTCCAAGTATCCCCTCTAATCTTCATCTCCCTATCCGATCTAGGGTGATGCACAACAGCAATGCCTCCGGGTCACAAGGTAGTTGTGCCTTGTCATATGATTCCAGTATAGGCTTCTTCCCTTCCATCTCTTCCTTGAAACACAACATTGTTGTCCAGGCATCCTATAGAGCATTGCGGGTTCAACCACACCTCTTTATTTTGTTCTTTCTATACCTACCTTGTTTATCTTCAAAGTGTGAACTCAGCTCCATCATTGGTTGTGACGTTTTAAATGCAAGAGGAGGGAAAACTGAGGGCAGCACTGACCTTTGCCAATGCTTATAGATATATTTGTATTACCCATAATATAGCCACCCTAGCACTTCAGTCAACTGCCAAGGCATTGGAGCTGATCTCAAAATGAATTCAACTATGATTAGGATGCTTAGTTGTCACGACCCGGAATTTAAATAACATAACCTCAAAATATGCAGCGGAAATACATAACGTCGTGACAATGCGATGCAACCCAACACTTAGATTCCATAACCCAAACTTAAATATTTTCATAAGATCAATCAAAACAAGATAATAGAACCATACTACTAAGTCTCACAACACTCTTGCTCAAAAATAATCAAGATCATCTACCTAAGTAGAGAGTACCAAGAATCTCCAAGTGCAAATGACTCTGACTCCTCTGGTTCCACCTGAACTTCATCTTCATGTTCCTAAATCTTCAAAACTTGCTAAAAAGTTTATCCCACAACGGGGTGAGTCCGGGGACTCCGTAGGATTTACACCCATCACCCATCAATCGGGTAAATAACATATAATCAAGCAAATGGTATGTAACATATCTAAATTAAGATGTAATACAAAAGTATAGAATGTCTTCTATATTATGCTCATAACCCATATCCAAACCATGAATTAACTTTAAGAAAACAATTATGCCAATGCTACACACTTCTAGACCAAAACACACAAGACCATACAAGCTAGACAAATATCATCTAAATGACCTCAATACTTAACTTAACATGACCAAATTAAAACAGACAAATCTGATTTTTCTAACATGACATGGTTTAATATCCATACATGACACACAAGTAACATATTTCATATCCTTTCTAGAACACATAGCCAAAGAGCAAGGAATTGGTCGTCTTGCTTCACATGTACAAAATGCATTCACCAGCTCTAATATATATAGAAGTAACATATACTAAGCTAGCCCAAAGTGCACCTAGGCAGTGGTGACACTAAGGGAAAACCGCGGTAATCCGGGATCTGTGGGAGGGCCGGATTTATCTAAGTTACCCGCTGCCCACGGGGCAATTTACTAACATAGGCTGGTGAAACCTTCATAGCACATCATATCAAGAGTTCATAACATAATTTCACATCATGACATACCTAACCATACCATGCATACATGACATAAACATCTAATTTCATAGCCTTTCATACAAGACATAACATTCATAACGAACTTGACAATGTAACATTTCAAAAAAAAAAAAAAAATTCCGTAACGTTCGCCCCGCCCCGCGCTCTTTCTCTCTTTCTCTCTCTCTCTCTCTCTCTCTCTCTCTCTCTCTCTCTCTCTCTCTCTCTCCCCGGTTACACCCACCCCGCTCGGCTCTCTCTCTCTGTCGCCGGTTACGCCCACCCCGCTCGGCCCTCTCTCTCTCTCGCCGGTTACGCGCCCCCCCGCCCGGCCTTCTTTCTTCTTCCTCTTCTCCCCCGTATGCGCGACCACCGCCGCCGCAGCCACCCTCCCGGCCTCCCGCACGACCACCGCCGGCAGCCGCCTTGCGCGCCAGCGCCGGGCCGCCGCCATCGCCTTGGACCCTCTTCGGACCAGCCGGCCGAGTGAAGAGCTGCCTCCCTCTTCCACGCCGTCGGCAGTCGCACCTCCCGTTGCTTGTGCAGCCGCCTGCGTGAGGAGTCGCCGCCCACCTAGGCCGCGTGAACATCGGCATGCGCCACCCGCCGCCGGCCACCCCGTTGCCAGCCGCCGCCCACGCAACCTTGTCCGCGGCCGCCGCCCTGCACAGCGCCGTGCGGCCCCATCGCCCAGCAGCCCCGCTAGTGCGCAACCACCAACCGCCCTCCCGCGTCACCTGGCTGCCGCCATCGAGAGCCCTCCGCCGCCGGCAGCCACCCTCCTGCGCGCGCACGCGCGATGCCGCCGCCAGCCACCCTCCCGCGTGTCCTCCGGCCAGCCGCCTTGCGCACCTAGCAGCCTCCCGTCGCCGATGGCCGCCGCGATCCGTCGCCATCGTCGGAAGCACCGCCATGCCTGCAGCCTCGGTCGCCGTCGCCAGCGAGCGCCGCCGTCGCCGCGTACATCGCCGCCGCGCGAGTCCGGCTCAGCGCCCCTGAGCTGCCCGGTCCAGCGTCCGGCTCGACGCTTTGAGCCGCCGGTATATGTTACTTCTATATATATGTTAGAGCTGGTGAATGCATTTTGTACATGTGAAGCAAGACGACCAATTCCTTGCTCTTTGGCTATGTGTTCTGGAAAGGATATGAAATATGTTACTTGTGTGTCATGTATGGATGTTAAACCATGTCATGTTAGAAAAATAAGATTTGTCTGTTTTAATTTGTTCATGTTAAGTTAAGTCTTGAGGTCATTTAGATGATATTTGTCTAGCTTGTATGGTCTTGTGTGCATTGGTCTAGAATTAATTGGCTTTGGCATAATCTTTTCTTTGAAGATAATTATGTTCAGATATGGGTTGTGAGATTAATATAGAAGACATTCTATACTTTTGTATTACATCTCAATTTAGATATGTTACATACCATTGCTTGATTATATGTTATTTTACCCGATTGATGGGTGAAGGGTGTAAATCCTACGGAGTCCCCGGACTCACCCCGTTGTGGGTTAAATTTTTTTCAGTAGGTTTTGAAGATTTAAGAGCTTGAAGATGAGGATCAGGTGGAGCCAAAGGAATCAGTCATTTGCACATGGAGATTCTTGGTATTCTCTACTTAGGTAGATGATCTTGGTTGTTTTTGAACAAGAGTGTGGATAGACTTAGAAGTATGATTCTATTCTCTTGTTTTGATGGATCTTTGGAAATTAATTGTTTAAGTTTGGGTTGTGGAATCCAAGTGTTGGGTTTCATCCCACTGTCACGACATTGTGTATTTCCACAGCGTATTTGTGGTTATGTTATTTAAATTCCGGGTCGTGACAGACAAGACATATGATAACCCGACATAATTGAACTTGTTCTCAATGACAACTCGTACTAATCATGATCAACTTGACATGACTAACTATGCATAGCATAGCCCATGATCTGAAACCAAATTAAACATATTTTATCATAACTAGACAAGACTTGTACTAATCAACTTGGTTGACATATTCTAAATCAAACATATACGAAACTTGACCATATGAACATAATCATATCATGCATGACATAATACATAATCTGAGACCAGACTAATCAAAATTTACATGATCCTCACACATGCAATGACAAACCGAACTAGACATACTTAATTACATATACAAGACAATTAATAAAAATCAAGTTTGGCATAACCAAAACAAGCTAAATTCTGATGTCAACACCCATATTCTGACCTAAACAGGTTCCAAAAAGTGAAATTTGATGACTTATGATTTCTCCAAACCTCCACTTAGCTATATTTCAATTCTAGGTCCATTCTAGCACATAATCATATACATAAATAACATATGGTCAAAATTTCATGAAAATTATTTCTACCCATCCAGAATCATGCCAAACATGTTTCATAATATTCAAAATATCATTTTCAAGGTTCTGGTTTCAAATATTTTGATAAGAATCACTGATCTTGAGTTAAAAGTCTAAACTAGTCAAATCAAGGTCCATAAGTTAAATCATGCATATTTTTTAATCAATATGGAGTTAAATACATATACAAGCTTGAGAAACCTACCTGGAAGCTCTTGTGAAGTTTTCGGATTTTCTGGATTTTTACACTATTTTTCTGAGCTATTCTCTTATTTCTGGAATTGATAAATCGCCAAATTTGAATTTGCTGAACCGGGCAACCGAACTGACTGAACCGGCCGGTCAGACTGGAGCTGGACCAGCTTCTGGATTTGGCAGGCGAGGGAGCTGGGCCGGGGAGGCTCGGCATCGGGTTGGGGATCAAGTCGGTAGCCGGTTGGCGCGTCCGCTCACACGCGTCGGCGCTCGCCGTCGGGGTGGCCGTGGAGCAGAGATGGCGACGGTCGACAACGCAGGCGAGGCAGCGGCGCACTATGGCAGTGGCGCGGGAGGGCGGCGGAGTGAACGCCAGGAGGCAGTGGGATGGCGACGCATGGCAAGAGGTGGGTGGGGCGAGCGGTCGCGCGGAGCCGAGGCGGCAGGAGGGCCAACGGCGAGGCTGCAGGTGGCTGACGGCGGGACAGCGTGAGGGCGGAGAAGACGCGATATCCAACGCTAGGAGGCCACGGGGCGGCACAAGGTGGCCGAGGGCATGGTCGTGTGGGTATTGGGTGGCTATGCAACGGTGGTGGAGCAGCTGCAGCACAGCCGACTCTGTCCGGCGACAATCGCTTGGGGATGCAGAGTCGGGCAAAGCTGGTTGCAGGCGTGCGTGCGGGACGGAGGGGGACGCAGTTGCATGGGGCAGAGGTGGCGGGACAAGGCGGCCGAGGCGATGCGGCTGGCTCGTGGTGGGGGGCGACGGGGCTCGGGGGCAGGGCAGGGCAACGAGATGGTTGGGGGGGGAGAGAAGACGCTGGCGACGGCGAGCAGGCGGGAGGGTGGCCCGCTGGTCGCGCAAGCACTCGGCAGACGGCGGAGGACGGTGAGGAGAGGAGGAGGCCGATGATGGGCGGCGGCGATGAGGGATCCTCACGGCGGCAGTTCCGGCTTGGAACAGGGGAGGGCCTCCCGGCGGGGAGACGGTACGAGTGAGTGAGTGAGAGAGAGAGAGAGAGAGAGAGAGAGAGAGAGAGATCCGAAGAGGGGGGAGAGCATCGCGACGATCCAGGGGGGCGGCCGACGTTACGGCGGGGATGGCGGCGAGGAAACCGGGAGGGTGAGGGAAAGGGGGGGGGCGGTTACCAAATTAATTTTTTTTAAATGGCAGATATTACATTCTTCACCCCTTAAAATAAATTTCGACCTCGAAATTGCAAATTCTTACTATAAGTCGAAGAGAGGAGTCAAGATGATTCGATTCTCGTGAACTCAAAAATAAATCCTCAAATCATCATGCAACATATATGTGCTAAACTTCTCATCCTCCAATGATATTATCCATATCAAAATTTCTAATTATACACTCTTCCTTCTATATCATACCATTCATGATAATCTAATTATTGGATCTCAATTTTTACAAAATTTATCACTTTCAGCTCTCTCTCTAATTTATCATATGTCTGTACCATTCTTTCATAATAATTTACTCTCCAATCTCTAACTTTATCTAAAAGCTTGAGCTTCAAATATCATCACCAATCATCATTTACAATTCTAATCTCCTTATACATCAATATTCTTCATTCTTCTTAGCAATTATAATACTTACATCTCATCCTTGTTATCTTATCTCAAACATGATCACCTTAATTATCATTGAAAATTATCTAAAACAATGAAGATTATATTATCCATATGAGACAAGATTATCAACCTAGTCCTCTTATCCATTTTTTTCCAATAATAATCCCCTAATATCTTCTAAATAATTATCAAGTTTTCACAAAGATCTTTTCTTTCCAATACATTTGGGATCCGTTTGTCATGCATCGCACTTCCTCAACTATCAATTTATTCCAAATCTTAAGGAACCA
Organism: Cryptocoryne crispatula var. balansae; assembly: GCA_036172225.1. Classification (NCBI taxonomy): domain Eukaryota; kingdom Viridiplantae; phylum Streptophyta; class Magnoliopsida; order Alismatales; family Araceae; genus Cryptocoryne; species Cryptocoryne crispatula. Next base: position 19,100,168 of record CM069934.1, read on the forward strand.
TAATTATTCTATTGTGATTCTTACATATTCATTTAATCACCACCAACAAGAACTAAAACTCTAAACAATTATGATGTTTGATAAATTTACCAAATTCTAACCACTTTCAAACAATTAGCAAGGTATCACTAACTCATTCTTCTATCTTTATTTGACTAAAAAAAATCATCTCAACTAAATCAAAGTCTGAACTAATTATTCATAATCTTCTAACATAATCTATATTTACTCTTAACACAACTCCACTTAAGCTTGACAAATCAGGGATGAGTGGTAACAAGTAATCCATGATTGGAGAGGTTATACAAAGATAATGGTAGATAAAAAAAATCTCAAATTCATGATTCGTAAAGAATATGGTTATAATCTTGGATGCCATGCTATATCATCAACTAGATTTTGATAACTTACAAGTGATCAGAACCCTACTAAAACAAGTACTAACCCTCAAAACTGATACTACAATATCTTATCTCTAATAACACAAGAATACTACTAATACAATCACACTAAACAATTTAATTCTTCTTCAAAGTTTAGATTTATAATCTCGTTTCAATATCCAACTCTTCCAATTAAACCTCTTAATCAAGTAATATATCAAAAATTTTCTCACATAGACATAATTGAATAACTCATATTATTCCATAGATTATCCAATGCAATCTTTTTAATGATTCAACAATCTTTCTTATTCATCAATCTATTAGATGATATCATATCATGTATCATACACATCTAACTATTATCTAAAGCAAATAAAATTTCCATTATCCTTATAAAACAAGAGTATCAATCATAATTCATCATTCATTTTCTTATAATTTGAAATCTAGATGCTGATCATCTTAATTAACAATCAAATTATTCCCATGCTTAAATAGCCACAATCTAATGCCAAAGACATCCAATTCCCTTAAACCTCAACAAGTATATCACGATCTCTAATTACTTTCTCAATAGAAGTTAAACCACAATTTCCAAATTACTCCAAACAACTTAAATAATACTCTTAATACGAATCAAAGTCTTAATAAATCTATATCTAACAAAATTGTCCACAATACAAATTTAACTCATAATTATCAAGCTGAATCACCTAGAGCCTATATACTTCCTATGATTTAGAAATTCATGAATTAAAGATTTCAAGTCCTTAGACAAGGATATTGATTGGGAGAGTAATTACTCAGATTCTAGATCGGCAATTAATAAAAGAGATTCTAGGTACTATGGTCATAATAATAATTAAATTGTGATATCTTATAAATATCTAAGCAAAGCACCACCTAAAAAACCTGATATACATGATCTTCTAGATATTTCATCCTCAATTCTATAATTGACTGATCTCATTCCTTCTAATAATACATTATATCCTCTTATCATAAGTATATCCCAATTAACTTACACCAATAATTCAATTATTCTCATGAAGATCATCCTATAAAATCATTATAAAATCCACTTTATTTCACAATATGAAAAATCTACCAATCTATCTAGCTCTCTATCTTCATTTAAATAAGAAATCATATCATCATGACTTAATCATATTCATTTAATCAATACAATTCACCAGTTACACAACATTTGAACTTCATCTCATAAAGATACTAAACCATATGATATCCATCAAATATTAAACACTAAAATTCTCTACACCAATGACAATAAAATCTTGCCTTAATTGATAAATTGATTTCTATCAATCTGAACTTCAAGATCAACCAAATCTAAAAGTTGATTATCATATATTGATTGATCATCCAATTTGAATCTCTACATATTAAATCAACATCTAATATCAAAATTAAATTGACCCAAATTGATAATCTCCGCCTATTGTCATAAATTGATGCTTCAAGATTCACCAAAATCTGAAAATTGATCCTCATAAATAGATTCAATCCATTATCCAATCTAGGCATCCAATAATGTAACCTTCAAAGTCTAAAATCAAATCCAATTGATTCAAATAGATAATCCAAGTATCAAATCTGGCTCATTCAAATTGAAATCAACCATCCGGGCAGGTCACTATAGACCTTCCGGCCGGGTTAATACTCTGATACCACTCCTGTCACGACCCGGAATTTAAATAACATAACCTCAAAATATGCAGCGGAAATACATAACGTCGTGACAATGCGATGCAACCCAACACTTAGATTCCATAACCCAAACTTAAATATTTTCATAAGATCAATCAAAACAAGATAATAGAACCATACTACTAAGTCTCACAACACTCTTGCTCAAAAATAATCAAGATCATCTACCTAAGTAGAGAGTACCAAGAATCTCCAAGTGCAAATGACTCTGACTCCTCTGGTTCCACCTGAACTTCATCTTCATATTCCTAAATCTTCAAAACCTGCTAAAAAGTTTATCCCACAACGGGGTGAGTCCGGGGACTCCGTAGGATTTACACCCATCACCCATCAATCGGGTAAATAACATATAATCAAGTAAATGGTATGTAACATATCTAAATTAAGATGTAATACAAAAGTATAGAATGTCTTCTATATTAAGCTCATAACCCATATCCAAACCATGAATTAACTTTAAGAAAACAATTATGCCAATGCTACACACTTCTAGACCAAAACACACAAGACCATACAAGCTAGACAAATATCATCTAAATGACCTCAATACTTAACTTAACATGACCAAATTAAAACAGACAAATCTGATTTTTCTAACATGACATGGTTTAATATCCATACATGACACACAAGGAACATATTTCTTATCCTTTCCAGAACACATAGCCAAAGAGCAAGGAATTGGTCGTCTTGCTTCACATGTACAAAATGCATTCACCAGCTCTAATATATATAGAAGTAACATATACTAAGCTAGCCCAAAGTGCACCTAGGCAGTGGTGACACTAAGGGAAAACCGCGGTAATCCGGGATCTGTGGGAGGGCCGGATTTATCTAAGTTACCCGCTGCCCACGGGGCAATTTACTAACATAGGCTGGTGAAGCCTTCATAGCACGTCATATCAAGAGTTCATAACATAATTTCACATCATGACATACCTTACCATACCATGCATACATGACATAAACATCTAATTTCATAGCCTTTCATACAAGACATAACATTCATAACGAACTTGACAAGACATATGATAACCCGACATAATTGAACTTGTTCTCAATGACAACTCATACTAATCATGATCAACTTGACATGACTAACTATGCATAGCATAGCCCTTGATCTGAAACCAAATTAAACATATTTTATCATAACTAGACAAGACTTGTACTAATCGACTTGGTTGACATATTCTAAATCAAACATATACGAAACTTGACCATACGAACATAATCATATCATGCATGACATACTACATAACCTGAGACCAGACTAATCAAAATTTACATGATCCTCACACATGCAATGACAAACCGAACTAGACATACTTAATTACATATACAAGACAATTAATAAAAATCAAGTTTGGCATAACCAAAACAAGCTAAATTCTGATGTCAACACCCATAATCTGACCTAAACAGGTTCCAAAAAGTGAAATTTGATGACTTATGATTTCTCCAAACCTCCACTTAGCTATATTTCAATTCTAGGTCCATTCTAGCACATAATCATATACATAAATAACATATGGTCAAAATCTCATGAAAATTATTTCTACCCATCCAGAATCATGCCAAACATGTTTCAAAATATTCAAAATATCATTTTCAAGGTTCTGGTTTCAAAGATTTTGATAAGAATCACTGATCTTGAGTTAAAAGTCTAAACTAGTCAAATCAAGGTCCATAAGTTAAATCATGCATATTTTTTAATCAATATGGAGTTAAATACATAGACAAGCTTGAGAAACCTACCTGGAAGTTCTTGTGAATTTTTCGGATTTTTCTGAGCTATTCTCTTATTTCTGGAATTGATAAATCGCCAAATTTGAATTTGCTGAACCGGGCAACCGAACTGACTGAACTGGCCGGTCAGACTGGAGCTGGACCAGCTTCTGGACTTGGCAGGCGAGGGAGCTGGGCCGGGGCGGTTCGGCATCGGGTTGGGGATCAAGTCGGTGGCCAGCTGGCGCGTCCGCTCACACGCGCGCGGCGCTCGCCGTCGGGGTGGCCGTGGAGCAGAGATGGCGACGGTTGACAACGCAGGCGAGGCAGCGGCGCACTATGGCAGTGGCGCGGGAGGGCGGCGGAGTGAACGCCCGGAGGCAATGGGATGGCGACGCAGGGCAAGAGGTGGCATGGGGCGTGCGGTCGCGCGGAGCCGAGGCGGCAGGAGGGCCAACGGCGAGGCTGCAGGTGGCTGACGGCGGGACAGCGTGAGGGCGGAGAAGACGCGATGACCAACGCTAGGAGGCCACGGGGCGGCACAAGGTGGCCGAGGGCATGGTCGTGTGGGTGTTGGGTGGCTATGCAACGGTGGTGGAGCAGCTGCAGCGCAGCTGACTCTGTCCGGCGACAATCGCTTGGGGATGCAGGGTCAGGCTGGTTGCAGGCGTGCATGTGGGACGGAGGGGGACGCAGTTGCATGGGGCAGAGGTGGCGGGACAAGGCGGCCGAGGCGATGCGGCTGGCTCGTGGCGGGGGGCGACCGGGCTACGCGGCGGGCGGGGGCAACGAGCTGGGGGGGGGAGAGAAGACGCTGGCGACGGCGAGCAGGCGGGAGGGTGGCACGCTGGTCACGCAGGCACTCGGCAGACGGCGGAGGATGGGGAGGAGAGGAGGGGGCCGATGGTGGGCGGGGGCGAGGAGGGATCCTCACGGCGGCGGTTCCGGCTTGGAACGAGGGAGGGCCTCGCGGCGGGGAGACGGTACGAGTGAGAGAGAGAGAGAGAGAGAGAGAGAGAGAGAGAGAGATCCGGTAGGGGGGAGAGCATCGCGTCGCTCCAGGGGGCGGCCGGCGTTACGGTGGGGATGGCGGCGAGGAAACCGGGAGGGGGAGGGAAAGGGGGGGCGGTTACCAAATTAATTTTTTTTTAAATGGCAGATATTACATTAGTGATCCTATTCAGGTACCATTGCAAGAAAGGAATGGCTTTTGTGGACCACCCAACGTTGCTTCACATCTATGGAACGAGGCCCTTTCCAGTATTTCTGAAGGGAAGGGAGACAAAGGCAAACCAACGAGAGGGTGGAGGGAGGCGAACACTCTTTCGGTCACAATGTAATGGCATGTTTGGTTAAGTCTAAAAAATAATAATACGTTAATATTGATATTGATATTTCTATATGTTAGAGTATTAATATTAAAATTGATACAAGTTGACATTTGTGTTACTTAATATGTTTTGTTTATGTTACAAATGTTAAAAGTCGTATTATTTGTCAAACATCTTTAGGTGACTAGTGCGAATATCAATTTTAAAATTAATAGTGATAGAAATATTTAATAGTGTTATTAAATAGGGCCTAAAAAAGCAAAACTATTTTTCTATGTGACATATCTGAAGGTCGCTTATAGTCTTGCAACGTCAAACATATTCTGTTGTTATGTTGTTCTCTCTCTTTTTTCATCAACTCTCTATTGCACCTAAGTCCAAAAAAGTTAGCTAATGAGAAAATAATCTATTTTTTAAAAAAACATCTATTTTTATCAATTGATTAGTTATTTTATAATCAGACTCTATTATGATAAATTATAATTCTAAAATAAAATCTCATTTTCTTATTTGTTAGCATCTCATCACTTTCAAGTCCAATTAGAATTAAGTCAAACTTAATTTTAACAATTAAATCGTATAGTTTCTTTGTAACGACCGATTAAATTAGCTGACTGGCCCAACAATCGTTGCTAATTAAGAGCCTTCCCAGGAGGTCACCCATCCTTGGCTTACTCCCAACAGAGCACGCTTAACTTCGGAGCTCTTTCAACTCAACCTCCGAAAAATGGTTAACCGGTGTTGTTGGTAGTCCACTGATTTAATCTTTTAACATATTCACAAACCGGGATATTACAATCTACCCCCCTTAAAGACTTGACGCCCTCGTCAAGATCACACACATCACATACCCAGGCGAGTCACACCGGACCTTCCGCCGGGTCATGCTCTGATACCATATGTAACGACCGATTAAATTAGCTGACTGGCCCAACAATCGTTGCTAATTAAGAGCCTTCCCAGGAGGTCACCCATCCTTGGCTTACTCCCAACAGAGCACGCTTAACTTCGGAGCTCTTTCAACTCAACCTCCGAAAAATGGTTAACCGGTGTTGTTGGTAGTCCACTGATTTAATCTTTTAACATATTCACAAACCGGGATATTACATTCTTTATTTATATATCTTCTCATAATGCTATATTCTACTGAAAATATGGGATATTACATAACGCTTGCATAAGAGGTCATAGACAGCCTATCATTTAAACAAGGAGTTGCTCCGTCCCTATATCCTCCACATAATAGATGACAAGGCTTGTGGTGCGTTTAGTTTCGGGGTGTGAATGGGCCTGCCCAGCCTGACCCGCAGTCGGCCCAACCAAGGTCCTCTCTAATATATAATGGGCCGACCTGGCCCGGCCCATTTTATGTTTTTGGTCCGACATAGTTCAACCGATATAAAATATAGATTTGACAAGGTCTAACTTGACATGGCCGATTTTTCAAATTTATATATACAACATTTTTTAAAATTTTTATAATATCACTCACCAAAGTTTTGGTACGACATACAAAATTAAAACTAAGATTCTTTTTCGAAATATTAAGATACAGCAGATTTGATAAAAAAATATGATTAAAACAAGAATAGTAAATAGACTGTGCACATTCATGATTTTTTAATTTATGATAAAATAAATAGATTTGACCCGGTGGCTTAATATTTCTGGTCTATGATAACAAGTATATCACATTTTTAATTTTTTTACACATGAAACCAACGTCTAAAAAAATATTTTGAACCTAGAAATAAAAATAGATACACAAATAGAAATATATAATTTAACACATAAATAATTTTAGATATCCAACCAGAATTCAAGTAAAATTAATATTTCATTATTTAAAAGTATTACCTTTTTTTATTTATCTGATAGTTTAGATAAAGACCTTTTGCATGCCTTCTTGCGGACTAAGAGACGACGACGAATGAGCATCGCTGCGGAATAGTGATGTCGCGGCTCGCGAGCGGCCGGCTGGTTTGCTTTCTTTGCCCAAGAAACACTAGAGGGCCAGTTTCTCTACCCCAAAACAAGGCCCAGGACTGACCCAACCCCAGGGCCCATGGGCGAGCCCGGTCCATTGCCATCTCTAACTTAGTTGCACAATATATTATATATTTTTGTGATACAATCTAGAAACGTAAAGATAAATTGATCTTGTTTATTGAGATATAATCACAAAAAGAGTAGAGACATCATTCGACTGCAAAAATTACACTAAAAAAAATCAGACATTACATCATAACGTGTTACTCCAAGTGGATGTTGGAAAACTCAAACACTACACAATAATAATAATAATAAATGCGGCACGAGCCACCTCGGCACACAACACCGATCTCGCTTGCTCCAATCAAAACATTCATAAAACAAGAAATTAAACATGTTCACATACCAGAGAAAATGGTGCAACTGCTGTAGGCTATTATTATCGATGAACTACCTCCTGGGCATCTGATACAATTGAGTTTCTTCAGATGTTGACCCCAATCTTTTGGGCTACTTGGGCAGAGTTAATCAACCAAGTATTGTTGGATTCAAAACTCTTTCGAACCAAACTAAATTAAATCAATAAAATTAAATTAAAGTTAAATATTTATGTCAAAATTAAGTTTATTAGTAATATTTATGTATCTTTTGTATCTAAAAATAAATATTTTAAGAATTCGTATGGTAGAACTAATAGTATATACAAATATAGATGTTGTATTTTGATAAAACATGATTTATCTTAACAAAAAAAATCATGTATAGACATATATATTATATATTATACCTTAATAAAATATGGTTTAAACAAATCAAATAGATTGGCTAAGTGCTGGTTTTAAGAAAGGGCCCCATCCCTGGCTCCCCATACGTCGTTCCTGCGGTCGTTGCCAACATGGATAGCATCCTCTAGATTCACACCCAGCAGATTGCAGGCTTTCAAAACTATTGTGGGGTTTGGTTTTTCTGCTGCTACCTGTTGCATGTAGTGAGATGTTTCTTCATTACATTATATCAATTCTACGCCCAGAAGATACGATTCTCATTTAGAGAAATAGACTTATTTGGAGAGACTAGGTTAGAATATTAAAACTAATGCGATATGTATCAATTTTGACCATATTAAACACAACAGAGACAAATGTTATCCACTGCGTGAGTGCTCCAAAATAGTAAAATAATTGGTATTCACATTTTGCTTTTTCTATTCATGGATACCCAAAAACTAGGACATCCTAGTGAATAAGAAATAAGAAGCGCAAATGTACATTGCTTACCTCAGCTGAACAGGCAATTGCATCGAACCAGTGATCACATTTCAGTGCCTGCAGAAGGGGACGCAATCGTGTATCAAAATTTGACACAATGGCAATTTTGATACTAGCTTTTCTGGCATCCTTGAATACTTTCTCAGCATCAGGATCATAGAGGTGTCAAGCCTGAAGTATACTTGTATGATATTGAGAAATATGGTACAATGGTAGAACAAATTTGTAGGAATTTGAAGCTGTGAGAGCTGTTACCTTCTCAGTCTCATCTATAGGAAAACAACCTTACACACTTTTCGGCTAGTGATTACATGTCTTCTAGCATCTACCTTCACCTGATCTCTATTATCTTTCATCCAACTAAAATATTATCTTCAATTTGTCCTAACACCTTACATGCATATATGCTTCAAATTTCCCTGCATTTTTTGCCTCAAAGAATTGACTTTTTTCTTCTTGGGACAATATGGAGGAGTTTGTTCACCGCTTTAAATTGATTAAATCATGATCACATCAGTCTTGGACATTATTCATCAACCAGATAGAAATTGTAATGCTTACCATATCTAAAAGATTCTCCATTGAAGAATGAGACACTAGAATGATCATTCACAGAGCTTATGCATATGCAGGTAGAATTCAAGATAAGAGGCTTGCAAGCAAGACTCATGGTCCACTGCAGATGATATATAACATAAAAAGAAATAGAGTAAACCAGCTCGCAGATAGTAAATGGAAATCACTATGCAAGCGGCAAACAGAGTTATTACATCTACCAAACTTCAGTCATGAATAGCCTCACATTGATGCTAAATGAGTAGGAATATTAAGCAGACAATCATGAACCTAAAAAACTCATGATTGATTTTACACCTTGGAAACAAATTAAGCCCCCATTTGTTGGAAAAAGCCTGGTAATGGGACTGACATACCATAATAATGCAAATATAAGAAACAATTGCAGAAGAATTAGCAAAACAAAGAAACTTAGACAGATCTTTCACTAAATCCAGACATGGTTTTGCAATAAACCAAGGTCTCATAGTTGTCAAGGCGACAAGGCGCCCAAGGCATTGAAGGGTACCAATTCTGCTTAGGTGACAAGGCGGCCGCTTAGACGTCGCCTAGGTGGTCAAGGCGGTATTTAAGAAAAGCTAAGTCAGGAGGTTGTTATACATAAAAATAAGCATAAATATAATTATATTTCTTTGTTATAATTGAATATTAGTGTTTTATCCATGCACATAAGTAAATATGACATGTATGTGAAAGAGAAGAGAGTTAAATAGATTTTTATAAAATTTAAGTATATAACACATTTATGATTATAAAATTTATATACGTGCGATAGTATAAGTGATGGTGAAATATTGTTATAATTTTATTAAATGGGTGGAGCGCAGAGTAGTCGCGGATCGTGGGGGTTGTTAGGGGGGCGAAGCCCCCCGAACCCAAAAAAGTATGTAATAGTATAAGTGATCTTATATATGTAATTATGAAAGTAGGGTATTTATTTTTGGATAAAGAGTTAATCTTGGTAAATTAAGTGAGACACACACACACACACAGAGAGAGAGAAGAAAGAGCTAAAAATGAACTTAATTAAGTATATAATATATGTTTATAATCATAAATCTTAAATATGTATGATGGTATAAGTGATAGTGCAATATATTAATATATTCAAACTATCATTAAATAAGTGTCCCTTGTGAGGGATATCAAGGGAAAAAAATCTCTCAAAATTATTTTATTAATCATGTAAAAATACCCATGGCGTCTTGCCTGGGCGTCTTGCGTGCCTGGGCTGATGCCTTGGATGCCTTGGGCGCCTTTTTCGCCCCAGACAACGCGCCCTGGCAAGGCGCTATTGGAAAAGCGTCTTGTCGCCTAGGCTCCGCCTAGGTGGGCGCCTTGACAACTATGCAAGGTCTATTTCACATGATTCATGATTGGTGCTGCAAGTATACCTTCAACGCGATAGAAAGACGGTATGCTATAGAATTACAATTTTTTGAAAAAAAAGATCCGGTAATCCTCCTAGTTCAATCACAGAGTAAACCATTCACCTAATTAAAGCCATTATCTTAAACCCATTTTGTAAGTTGTCATTGATGTAATTTGACAGAAAAAATGTGAAGCATCAATATGTTCATTCTCATTTGGCCAGTAATAAGCACAAGCATCCTGCCTAGGAAAAACCAGAAAAAAAATGGAACGCAGAAGCAAGTTACCTTCTCACTTTCTAAGAAAGAGCAATCATCAAGGAAGTGAATGGCAAAATTACTAAACTAAATACCTGTAAATGGCAAACAGACCTCAGATGGGATCGGCCTCATGGCTGTTTATAAGCCCAGCAGTATCTGTACAAGATCTCATTCTCCAAGTACTTCCACGTAACTGCACAAGTAGAAGCATCATGTTAGCTAGCACAATAGAAGTGTAAAGAAATGAACCAATACATTATGTATGATGTATATGTACATATATACAAAAATAGTAGAAGCAGATTAAAAAACCCTTGAATCTTGGATGTAGTTATCCGTGCCTTCTCCGCTTGTTTCATATTTAGGTGCCCCCCTCTTCCAACATTGTATCGCTTGTCATATGCACAACAGACACTATAAAGGAGAGTATGACGAATAAGCATCTAGAAATTAACAGTAAAATAAATTACAGGTTGTGTTCACATAAAATTACAATCCCCTGCCCGATTGTACTTGAGCCACTTTTCCGCTTTACATGTAGCAAGCCATTTGTCAATTATGTCCATTATGTCTTTGTTGTAACCTCAAAAATAACATTTAAGATTTTGGCAATTCATTTTCCATTTGGATTTGATTTTGACTTTGACCTTAGCATTGACTTCTTAGAAAATAGGTGATATCTCATAAAAGTATTAGTTAGATCTAAGATATATATGAAAATATAGGTTGATGTTGCTAGGTTCTTTGAAATTTATTTTTGACCTCTTCACATCGGATGGTGTGAAGATTTGATATTAATTACATCAAGAATGCTTGAATACCCTTGATTATCTGCCACAGCAACTCATGGAATAGAAGAACATGCATCGACAAAAATAAACAAACATATAGGAACAACGGCCCCATGAATATGATGGAATGCAAACACATAATGTGTTTTAAGTTTGGTTTGATTTGATTTAATTTGTTTGATTTGAATTAAGTTAGGTTGAATTTTGGTTTTGACATGAGTTTAATTTGATTTGAATTGAATATGGGAGAGTGAGTTTGAATTTGAAAGATTTGATTCAGATGTTTGACAGATTATTAAATTTGTTTGTTTATGATTAACTTGAGTTGAATTTGGTTTGTTTGATTAATTTGTATTTGTTTGAGAGATTTGACTTCTGTTGAATTAATTAGTATGGATTGGTTTACGATTTGCTTTGAGAAATTTAATGTGTTTAATATTATCTTATTTTTTTGCTTGATTAAAATCAAGTTGGATTCTGTTGCAGCTTAATTGAGTATGGAGTTTGTTTGAGAAAATTGAATTTGAGTTTAATTTAAAAAATCTGATTTGATTTTTCTAGAAGTTTGATTTTGTTTTGCTTATGAATTATGACTTCTATTTTTTGAGATTTGCTAGAGAATTGATTTGAGTTAATTTTTTTGATCACCATTGGCTTAAATTGTGGCTTATGTTTTGCTTAATTTATCCCGGTGTTTAACAATTGGAGATTAGCATTTGTTATCTTCTTATTTGTTTTAATTCAAGTTTGGAATGCTAAGATTTACAGATTTAGGTCTATTTGGATTTGTCCCGTTTGTTTTACATTGGTGGTTCATTTTTATTAAGATTGGTTATCTTAATGGCTTAGTGTGAGTTGGAATTGTTTTTTTTAATGTATTTTATCTTGATTGAATCTGGTTGGTGTTAAGCCAAGACTGGATACCCATCTGTTCTGGATTTGATCTCACGCTATCATCCTTCTCTTTGGTTGAAGCTACAGGTAAAATCTGGATTTAAAATCCGCTGTGATCAATTTCAGATTTTGATTTTGGTTAATTCTTTTTGGGAAAGTTCTGTTTTATTTCCTATGAAAGCACTTGATTCAATTTGTAACTCAATACCATTTTAAGTTCTAGTTGAAATTGCTTACATTTTATTTGGAGATTTATGGGGTGTTTGGTTGCATGATAATTTTTTGTACACTTTCATGATAAAAAATTGTATTAAAATAAAAAGTAAACCAACTCATGACATAAAATTATCATGTTTGGAGGGATGTGATTACAAAAAAGAGTAACCTCCGCACATGACCAAATAAAGTGGGGGACCACAAGAAAAAAGAAAGAGGTGAGACCCTCTTTTTTTGTTTAAGAAGAAAATCACTTTCAAAACATAAAATTGTCATGGTTGTCAAACACCTCTTTTAACAAGTTTTCTTACAATTTTTAAAAATTAAAATAAAAACCTCAATTATCATGCAACCAAACACCCCATTAGTTTCATGCATACCAAATTAAGATTTTCTTGGTAATGTTTGTAATTTAATGTGATGGTGCACGTCCGTATGATATGCGGCTCCAGCTCAACCATATCTCCCAGCTATGTTACGTTGAAGTCTGTTCATCTCAGACATGAATGCAATGAATTTCACATTTTTGTTTCCAAGCTCACCATGCGTTCGTACGTATAGCATATTTAATACACATGAATATGAATATCATCATATTTGTATCTAGGAGGATGTATGTGTTTGGCTGTAATGCGTGATAAATCAAGTTTTTGTCATGCGTACAAAAATCTTCTTTTTTTTTTGAAGGGGTTTCTTCTTAGCCAGACGAAAAAAGGGATAGGGTTCTTTTTGGGGAGCACCTAACTTTTTATAATCATAAATGAACACCAAACATGATAATTTTATACTTTTATCTTTCTTATTTTATAATCTAATATATTATCATGGAAAGGTGTACAAATTATGGAGGGAGAGAACAACACCACTGTTAATTTTAAAATTGATATTGATATCCACCGATTACTATCAATTTTGAAACTCACACGGTAACACCAATTTTGATATTGATGTTCTATAATACAGAAAATATCAATATTTTTGATACTCTGACCAAACCGGACATAATGTACTTTGAGACTGTTATTCGTCGTAAGAAATATTCATCCTTGCTGAATAGCATCTGTTTGCCGTGGGTTTTGAGAATCCAACCCAGTTCTTTTAATATCAGGAAAAGCACCTTGTTATCCTGACGTGAATAATTAAGTGCCAAGTGAAAGTAGAATGGCTTGCATTTTCAACGGCAAAAGTATCATCTCTCTTGTATATGGATGCATTCAAATCTATAGCAAGATCATTTATAATGTTTAATGAGAAAAATTGCATTAAAATAATAGAAGATGAATTTGTGCTGATTAAACATACAATAATATCATCGGTCTTAATGAGTGTACAAATTGTGGGGGTCTATTTATCATGATTTATCTTTATCTTTATAGAGGTGATGTAAGGAATTAAAATTAATAAAAATTAATGTAGATTGGTCTATCCAATTTCATTGACTAAGGAATTAAGACGATATTAATCGTTAAAAAAATTCAGGACCGATTATTCAACTCAAACCTATTAATTTTATAGGCATATTTCCAACTATTATAATAGTTCAAATATTACAATTATTATAATGTTCTTGTTAATATTCTTATTAATAACATTTTATTAAAATATTCTTATTAATAGTATAGGCAACTATTAAAATTGTTCTTATTATAAGAAAACGAGAACATTATATGCCCTAGGCAATCCTATTATAATATTTAATATGCTAAGTACAACATTATAATAAGTTCTTGGCCTGATATATGATATATCGCGACATGTTTTTTTTCTTTTTTGGCTATCCTGATTTTTTTTTTGTTTTAAACTTCAGATTTGTGGATGATGCTCTATAGGGTCTTCAAGTCCCTAAACTTTGAGGTTTGACCTAAACTAACATGCTTCATCTTACAAACACTTTAATAACAAAAATTAGATAAAAAACTTCATTTCTACATTGTTCAAAACGAAATTTCCTCCTACTTGCCCTGGCCACGAAACCATGTCTAACACCAATTGGAAAGTAATTAGAAGGCCTCTGGAACCAGAACTCATCCACCCATAACATAGATAAAAAATATTTCTGATTAAGTGTTCATTGGAGAATTAGACCAAGGTATAGATGCTTGTCAAAAATCTTAATGAGACCACAATTATTTATCCAATTGTTAAAATCTTCACAAAAACACCAAACATAATCTTTGTAGTCTAGGACTAATTGTGGAAATGGGTTTTTTCGTCCTCTCATGTTCGACCGTCTGATTTTTTGCCCTCTTTTTTTCAACCATCCGACCGTCTACTCGATCCACTGTTTTGTGATTCTTCCTTGTCACTACCGTTACGACATTCGCAAATCTTTCCCTCTGCTTCGTTCGCTGACAAGCTCTCGATCGATCCTCCCATCGACATCATTTGCTGACCATGTCGTTGTTTTTTGCCCCTCACCCGACGTCGTCTGCTCCCATTGGTAACTTCGACTGTCTGGATCAATCCTCCGTTCCTCTCGCTGTTAACCCCTCTTACATGTCATTCCACCACCAAAGCATACGAACCCGCCACCAAGCCGCCGAAGCAGACGAACCATCACGTGATCGTTCCTCCAATGCTGATTTTGCCTTCTTTCAGATTCTTCTTTTGCGAAATCTTTTGTTTTTACGGCAACTGAGCATGTTCAGATTTACATCCCTCTTTTGATGCTTGTAGGCTTATTAGTGGTTTGCAGGTTCCTTGACCCCTTTAGGTTCACATGCTTATTAGGTTTAGGATTTTCAGATTTTCTTTTGGTTATTTTCTGATTTGAGTTCTTGAAATGCAGATTTTTACTGATTACTCAACCTGTAGACACCGTCAAGGTGTCTCTCTCGGATGCAAGCCACAAATTCTTCCTTCTTGACCTGATATGATATATTGAGACATGCTTTTTTTTCTTTTTTAACTATCCTGATTTTTTTGGTTTTGAACTTCAGATTTGTACTAAAAATTGAAGCTCTCTCCCCACTTTCTTTTTTATTTTTGGCACATTATAAATGTTAAATGATTATGTGCGCGCGCGCGCGTACGTGTGTGACACTTTGGTTAATGAACCAACAAAAGGATTCTATGATGCAAAACATAGAATAATGACCTTCAGACCATACTTTTAGTAGATGAACATGATGAGAAATATTCAAAACATAACACAGCTAAACTGAACCTAGGATTCACAACAATGACATAAAACAAGTCCATGTTATCTGCCTCAGGAATGAATCATTTCTTTTCTCCAAATACAAAGTATGAACAAGTGCATGGTACAGCAGAACATAATCACGTTGTTTGTACAAATGCATTAACAATAACAAATGTGTGAAGGGCATAAGATCACTTACTCGGCCCATTTGAATGCATTATCTAATTAGGCTACCAATGAGCCTCCCACAAAAGGTGGAGGGGGGCTGGGATAACCAGCAATCCACCATCCGACTGGAATTTTTACAGCGTTCAATCCATTTTCTGATATAAGCTCAAAATCCTTTTGAAGGTTTTCCATAAAACGTCTTTTTAGTAACTTCAAACATGTTTTTTCAGAAGTGTTGTTACAAAAAACATATTTTTATGAATAAAAAATAATTTTATCATGTAACCAAACACCCCATGAGACTTGCTTACCTTCATAATGGATGGGGCTTTCAGAGGTCCATGACCATTTGTTAATTGATATTCTCCAAGAATTTGATCTTTGCAAGTCATCTCAAAGACAGAGGGATCATCTTCCCATCTATTGCTGCCACATGAGTCAGCTGTCACAGGCGTCTCGTCCTTTACCTGTTTAATGTTAGGAGAAAAGATAACACTTAAATATGTATATATATTGATTTGTTGATATATTTATATATATATATAGAGAGAGAGAGAGAAGCAAGGACGTTCGAGAGGGTGTGGGGGTTGCGATGCGGGGTTTCTTTTAAACTAACTCTCAATTTTTTTAAAAAAATTTATTTCAAGACTAACACACAAAAGAAAAAAAACTTTACTTTTTATATACATATATGTATATTAAAATTTTATCAAAGTAAAAAAAATCATATGCAAAATTGAGTGAGTCCTATTTCACTTTTGATACGCCATCGATATATTTGGCTCTAATTCTTATAACTTATGATAATCATAAATTCCAATTCCTCCCATAAATTAAAATGATACATCTCCCTCTCTCTCTCTCTGTTTGTGTACTGAGGCTCTTCGAACAGCATTCACTGTTGCCATTCCTTGGTTCATCTACCGTCTAAACACGATAACATGGAGATGATCTATCCACCCAATTATGTGATATTGTTGGATCATGTCCAAGACGAAGATTTCGAACTGTTGTATAGTTGTGTCTATTTTCATGTTCATTAATTTTTATACAAGATCTCTCTTGTATCAAAAATCTTTTTATAAATATGTATGCGTTGTGTAACTCGATCTGTCGGAGATTATTCAATTGTCTTTGGTTGTCTATTTTTATCTTCCTAGAATATTTGTTTTTGTTTAAGAATGTTGTTGTATATTCGTTATATTCTTTTATTATATTATGAATATAATAATGTTACTGTTCTTGGCAAACAAAAATGAAGTTTTTGATTATCTACGTACCGTGAGCAACCTCGTATGCTTGCATCTTGGTTGTTGCATGACTATTAAAAGAAAAAGAAGAAGAAGAAAAAACAAACCTTCGTAGACCATTGGCGGAGGGAAGCTTTCCACAGCGCGTACGGCGGCGGAGTTGTTTTAAATTCAGAGACCTGCAGTGACCAGTGAACCATGTCCAAATCGTCGCCCGCTTCCCAAAGCCGGCGCCCAGCCCCGTCGTCTTCTTTGACCATCTATCTATCTATCTATCTGTCCCATCTATATATACGAGGATGCAATAACGGAGAGGTGGAAGAAAGAATCGAGCCACCAGGAAGAAGGATGAAAAGAAACGGCGCGAAAGGATCGGATAGGAATGGAGACGGAGGGGATGTTGCGCTGTGCAAATGGAGAGATGAAAGGGTTTGGACCAGAGGCGCCACCAAGGAGGGGGGGCGAACGCCCTGCCGGCGTCCGTGGGGGGGAGGGCTGGGAGCTCCGGGGCCGCTGGGGGGGGATCCGATTTGAGGATAGGTCCGATTTGTCCCCTAAATTTTGGGAGATAAATCAATTTTTTTTATCAAAATTAATTTTGTTTCAAACAGCCAATGATAGATTAAATTAAGAAGAGAGTGGTTCATCCTACTTTCCAAAATGATCTGTACATTATTCACCATTATTAGTGGGTAAAATAGATTGTAATTATATATTTTTAGGTGATTGAATTCTTGTATGACATAAATATTTTGTGTTATTTTTTTGATCTTGTGTATTTCTAAATTTGTATGGTGTAAAATACTTGTTTTTCGATGTTTACGAAGTTGATGAAAATTAAATTTAAAATACTACTAAATACTTCATTATCATTTTTAAAAATTAAAATATTTTTGCCAAACACATCCGTTGTCATGTTTTCACTTTTAAAAATTATCTTGTTTGGTATCATATTTTAATTTTTTATCATGAAACTTTTTTAAAAATTAAAATGCAACCAAACACCCCATAAGACTTGCATGCTCTCATCTGCTGGTTCTCGTCTCGTCCAACGTCCACGGCCAGCCTTCTCCTGCCCGCGGTGCAGGCAGAGGCAGATCATCCGACGCCCGGCCGGTACTTCGACCTTGTCTTTTTTTCGAAGAATAAGTTCTTCGACCTTGTCGTTCTGCCGCCCGAAGCTCTTCGCCGCAGTCAAATCATGGAACACCCGTCCGGCCGTGGCGGCGAAGGTTATCCGGTGGCGGCGGTGCACGAAGACGGGTGCTCCTCCGCCGAAGACGGACGAGGCGGTGCTCCTCCTCCAAGGTACGCCGCCCGAAGACGACCGCGGTAGCGCACACGGGGGTTTCTGAGGTTTATTTTTTAATTTAACCGGTCACCCCCTCCAGTCGGATTTCCGTCTCCGTCCGGTCTCCCCCTCCAGTCGGATTTCCGTCTCCCTCCCGGCTACGCCCTCCACCCCATCCCCCCGCAGTCGGATTTCCGCCCTCAAAATCCATATTTAACTCTCGCGAGAACCCCCAACCCGCTCTCGTCGAGTTCTCTCTCTCCCTCTCCCTCTCTTCCAGCCGACGTCGCCGCCCTCCTGCTTTCTTCTCTCGTCGCCGCCGCGACCTTCCTCTGTTTCCGTCGGAAACCAGCCGCCGAGACCCCCTTGGTCGCCGCCGTCGCCAGTTTTCCTACCTCCTCCCCCCTCACCGTCGCAGTCCAGCCCCCCCTGCCGCGGGCGCCGGCGTGAGCCCCTCCGTCGCCGTCGATCGCCTCGCCGGACCTCCCTTGTTCCGGCCGGAGGCGCCGCGAGACATCTCTCTCGCCGCGCCGTCGTCGGCCTTTCTTCCCCTCCCCCCCCCTCCCCTCCTCGTCGTCACCGTCGTGGGCAGAGGCACCCTCGCGGGTCACCTCCGATCGCCGCCGCCGTCGGCGTTGAACGCAGCCGCCCTCCCGTCGCGAGCGCGCACCCGCCCGGAGCCCCGTCGGCGTTGAACGCAGCCGCCCTCCCGTCGCGAGCGCGCACCCGCCCGGAGCCCCGTCGGCGTTGAACGCAGCGGCCCTCCCGTCGCGAGCGCGCACGCGCCCGGAGCCCCGTCGGCGTCGAACTCGCACGTTCACTGACCCGGCCACGTCGGCTGCCCGCGCTGCCACCCCGCGCGCATCTTGCCGACCACCCAGGTGAGCATCTCCTCCCGTGAGCATCTCCTAGCGAGGCGACCCCCTTCAACCCCCGCGAACATCTCCCTGTGAGCACCATGCCAGCGAGGCGAGCCCCTCCGGTGAGCATCCCGGCGATCCCCCCTCGGCAAACATCTAAGAGCGAGCCAGAGGAGATTCTTAGAAGGTCAAAGACATTGGAGGAAGATGACATTGTTCATCTAAGAAAAGTTTCCAGGAGAGAGTACATCAAGAAAAGAGTAGGAAAGAAGCTTGATGAGTTGAGGGATGACATACGCGACGAAGAGTATCTCTTTCAGGGTGTCAAGCTGACCAAAACAGAAAAACGATATAACAGGTACAGAAGGAAAATATATCAACTCTCAAAGATGCCATCTGAGGATTTGCGCTCTATTACGGAGTACACAATGCCCAAATCTTATGATCGAAAGGGCCTTGTCGACCAAGAAAAAAGATTTGCAGCTCCAATGCAGAGGTACAAGGATCCTGGAGTTGCCGATAAGATGAATCCTTCTGCCGAACAGGAAGCTCTCGAAGAACATCAGATTGAGAAGGCGGCTTTGAAGTTTGGATCACAGGATAGGATGAAGGGGACTGGAGATTATCAGTTCGTGTTTGAGGATCAGATTGATCTCATCAAAGGGTCTTTTATGGATGGGATGAATGTTGATGGTAAATTGCCTAGTGAGCCGTTGGAACAACCAATTGTGCATCTTAAATTTCAGGATGAAAGAAAGACTCTACCTATTTATAAATATCGTGACAAGCTTTTAGAACTTGTTTGCAACCATCAGGTTCTGATTATCGTTAGTGAAACTGGTTCTGGGAAAACCACTCAAATTCCTCAATACCTCCATGAAGCAGGGTATACACTGAATGGGAAGATAGGATGCACTCAGCCTCGGCGTGTTGCAGCAAAGAGTGTTGCCGCTCATGTTTCTCACGAGTTGGGTGTTAAGCTTGGTCACGAGGTTGGTTATGCTGTCAGATTTGAGGACTGCACGTCAGATAAGACAATCATCAAATATATGACTGATGGGATGTTGCTGAGAGAGCTCCATAGTGAACCTGATCTTGCAAGCTACAGCGTTCTGATGATTGATGAGGCTCACGAAAGAACTCTATCATCTGATATTTTATTTGGGTTAGTTAAAGACATCACTCGATATAGGAAAGATCTGAAATTGCTTATTTCTAGTGCAACTTTAGATGCTAAGAAGTTTCGTGCTTACTTTGACGCTGCTTTTATATTTGAAATACCTGGAAGAATGTTTAATGTTGACATCTATTTTACAAAAGCACCAGAAGCAGATTATTTTGATGCTGCAGTTATGACTGTTCTTCAGATTCATATCACACAACCAATTGGTGACATCTTAGTATTTTTCACTGGGCAGGAAGAAATTGAAGCAGCAGAAGAGATATTGAAGGACAAGATAAGAAAATTTGGCACAAAAATATCAGAGCTCATCATATGTCCTATCTATGCAAATCTTCCGACTGAACTTCAAGCAAAGATTTTTAAAAGGACACCGAAAGGGGCTCGTAAGGTTGTGTTGGCAACAAATATTGCAGAAACATCGTTGACAATTGATGGAATAAAATATGTGATTGATACAGGGTTTTGCAAGATCAAATCATATGATCCTCGTACAGGTATTGATTCTTTACTTGTGAATCCCATATCGAAGGCTTCGGCTAAGCAAAGAGCTGGTAGAGCTGGACGAACTAGTCCTGGTAAATGCTTTCACCTTTACACAAAGTCTAGTTATAAAGATCTGGAAGATAATACCGTTCCTGAGATACACAGGACAAACCTTGCTAATACGGTACTGACTCTCAAGAGTTTGAGCATAAATGACTTGTTGAACTTCGATTTTATGGACCCACCCTCACCCGAAGCATTGGTTAAATCTCTCGAACTACTTTTTGCACTTGGTGCATTAAATAGCCGTGGAGAGCTGACTAAAGTTGGAAGACAAATGGCCGAGTTTCCTCTTGATCCATCGCTATCCAAGATGATTATTGCATCCAACAAATATAAATGTTCAAAAGAGGTTATTTCAATAGTGGCAATGCTTTCTGTAGGGAATTCAATTTTTTATCGACCAAAAGACAAACAACTACATGCAGACAATGCAAGGATGCAATTTCACATCGGGAATGCCGGAGATCATATTGCACTCCTTAGAGTGTATGATTCATGGAAGGAGACCGGCTTCTCTACTCAATGGTGCTACGAAAACTACATCCAGGTGCGGAGCATGAAGTGTGCAAGGGATATCAGGGATCAGTTAGAGAGAATTTTAGAAAGAGTGGAAATATACCAAACCTCCAATCCAAATGATTTAGTTGCAATTAAGAAGGCCATAACATCAGGGTTCTTTTACCACACTGCTAGATTTGAGAAGACTGGTACTTACAGAACCCATAAAACTCTTCAAACTGTGCATATTCATCCAAGTTCTGGACTTGCGGAGGTGTTGCCCAAGTGGGTTGTTTACCATGAATTGGTGCTAACAAAAAAAAAGTACATGCGACAGGTTACAGAAATAAATCCAAATTGGCTTGTGGAGATTGCACCGCACTATTATCAGCTGAAAGATGTTAGCTCAAAGAAAATGCCTCGTGTTCAAGGATGATCAGCGATGGATTAAGTTTTTTATCGGCATCTTGGACATTTTAACATATCGTGATTGTTGTTTTCTTTGATTCAGTTTTATCTTATTCATTTTCTTTTGGCATCGTTCTTCTTAGCATCATGCCATACTTAAGTTTCTTCATTCAGCCTTGATAAAAGAAAATTGGACTGATTGAATAAGAATGCTAGTTTAATTAAATCCAAAAGGAAGACTATTTTGGTGGAGCATATTCTACTTGCCATAATTTCGGAACTTCAAATTTGATTATATTTTTCTATTAATCCTTCATGTGATTGTGACGTTGTTGTTTCTTCAATTGAACAAGAATGTGAAATGACCAAGGAATGTTGGAGTTATTTGTGACAGGCTATCATTCTCTAGGGAAAGGGAGTAGTATTCATCTTACTGTTGGTCTTGAGTTAAACCCTTAGTTGACTTGCGGTTCAAGGATAGGAAATTTCTCCTTATATTAAAGAAAAAAATATTTCATTTTTATAGATATTATTTGTCTGTTCCCATTTCTTGGTCCTTTTCTAGGCATGTTTGCTTTTCTCCAATTTCCCGTGTTGCTTTACCTCTTCTCTCAGATTTACTTACTCATCTTTAATACTACATCTCTTATGGTTTTGGCGTGGAATGCCATTTTCTCTTTACTGTAAGATAATCAGTAAATATTTTTATGGGAATATCTTATTATCTTGGGATAACAATTCATTCTTAAATTTTTTTTATCCCTGTTCTTTAGGATGGAATGAATTTTTGATATGAGCATATTACCTAGTCAACCTTTTTCACAAAATAAATTTACAGTTTGGAAATTGATCCAACTCAACAATAGAAATTTCTTGCTCCATTTAGTAAAGTTCACCCCATTGACTTGTTAGAAGCTACCCTGCTTATTCTTCTAATTTGTGGGAAATTATGAGCAAATATCATACTAGTGTATGACCAACATATGCTTCCTCTCATAAGAAAAATTTACCATCCAGAATGGTTATGACTTTAGAGCTGAGTATATTTATAGTGTTAGTTTTAGGATTGAATGAGTTGTATTATATTACACATCTTCAATTATGGTAATCCAGTGTAAAAATGACTTTGCTTTCTGATGTTGACTTTGTCAACTAAACAAGATGATCAGCAGTGAGTAACATGAGATGGCAACAAGATAAGGAGGAGTCGAGAAGCAAGTAAGGCCGACATGATTACATTGAGCCAAGCTGCATAAGTAAATAGAAGCTAGCCTATTTGGTAGTCCATAAAGTACACAGGCTTGATGCCATGGTAATGTTGGAATACTCCGAGCCTAGACTAGCTCTGAACTAATAGAATTTGAGTTGGGTAAGGTTTTCATGGTTGGCCCTTCAGAATTGGGACTGGAAGGGGCCATGTTGATCTTATGGTTGACAACTGAGCATGGTTTGAACATCACCTGTGATCAGTCTAGATTTGCTGGAATGGCCGGTGATTGGCCATTCCAAACTTGATTTGGCCAAAGACCAAATTATAAAGCATGTACCAGATAACTGCTTTATATTAACTTATATAAAAGAGTCCAATAAAAAGAGCTGATTTGGTTTGGATTGGTTGTTTATTTTATTAAGACTTGATGAGTTTTATTAATGCTTTAAGGTTTGTTTTAAGTTTACTTTTACGTTCTGTTTCATTGCTTTTTTCAATTTGCGTTGTCTTGTATATATGCTTGACTTGTTGTTTATCAGATTTGATGTGTTTGGGGATTTTTAATTTGAATTATGGATTTAGTGAGTTTTCATATTTGGGGTTTCTTAAGGTTTTTGGGATTTTGAGCTTCTGATTTTAGATTCTAAGACTTTTGGGATTGGGAGTATGTTGAAATTTCAATTTACATGGATTTGGTTCTATGTTATCGGAGGTAAGGCACCTAACACCTCGCCACAGGTGCCTAGGGTGGGCGCCTCAAGTACCCGAGATGTTTTCTATTATTTAATTATTTTTATTTTAATAATATATATATCTAATAGTTGGAATAATTTTTAAAAATCTTTGTAAGATTGAAATAAATGCATCATTTTAATAACTGTGTTGTAGCCATAAATAAATAAAGTTATAGCAACAAAAGAAAGTCAATATCAAACAAGAGTAGGATACAAATTAAAAATATTATAACATAACAAGTTAATGGGAGTGCAAATCAATATAAACGAAGATAAGCATCATAATTAAGTTAAGAAACAGATCCAGTCTTATTGGATCTTCTTGGCATAGGTGGGCGAGACATTTTACGGGTGAAGCGAGGTAGGTGTTTTGTCAACACCTCGCCTTGCCTGACAGCCTAGGCGGTTGAGACGAATGCCACTAACAACAAAGATTTGGTTTGACATTTGAAGATTTAAATCCCAGTTTCAAATTTTGTCATTTTTTATTCCAATTTCAGATTTGAAATTTATTATTATTATTTTAACCCCAGATTGGGATTTGTGACTTCTTTGGATTATGGTGTTGGATTTAAGGGTCATTGAGATTGGAATTTTTAGATTATCAACTTTTAAGTTTGTCAGTTTTGAAACTTAAGATTTCTGATTTCATAGTTGAGAAAACCCCTGGATTTGGTTCGGATTTCGGGTTTGGGATCTTAATTTTTTTAATGTCTTAGATTTTGATTTAGAGATTCTGGCCCCCCTTTTTATTTAAGGTTTGAGATTCTAGAGGTGGGAATTGGAGATTTTGATCTTTTAATTTGAAATTTGCAGTTTCAGATTTAATAAGTTTTTTGGCTTAGGATTTTGAATTTGAAGATTTTCGGGGGTTTGAGCTTCCTGGGTTTTACATTGGTTATTTTAAGAGTTCTTTTTCCCTCCTTTCTTTCGGTTCCATATTTTAGGAGTCCCCAGTTTCGGAATTTAGGCTTGAATTGCCAGATTTGATGATTATTTGATTTGAGAGCCTGGACTTTGGATTGCTTGGATTTGATTTTTAATCTTCATGTTTTCCCAGAACGTCACTGATGTAACCTCAAAAATTTTAAAAAGAAGATTTTCTTTTGTTTTGGAAATTCATTTTTCATTTTGGATTTGAATTAGACCTTAGCATTGACTTCTTAGGAAAATAGATGGCATTCCATAAAAGTACTAACTAGGGTCGAAATTATATGTTGAGGTTGTTAGGTTCTTTGAAAATTGATTTTGACCTCTCCCCGTCGGATGGTGCGAAGATCCGACGTTAATTACATCGAGATTTCTCGAATACCCTTGATTATCGTCATAGCAATCCATTGAAGTAGAAGACATGCATCCACAAAATAAACATTCACACATAGGAGAAAACAACCCCATGAATTTGATGGAAGGCGAGCACTTAATGTGTTTTGATTTTAGTTTGGTTTTGATTAAAATGGATTTTAGTTGATTTGATTTGAATTGGTTTGATTGATTTGAATTAATTTGAATTTAGTTTGAGTTGAATTTAGTTGGTTGAAATTTGCATTTAGTCTGGGTTGAAATTTTGATTTGTTCATTGATTTAAGTTTGGTTCAATCTGAATTTATTGATTGATTTTAAGTCTGATTTGAGTTTTAGACAGTTTGCTTATTGATTAATCTTTAATTTGATTGGAGTTGAATTTGAATTTTGTCTTGACTAATTTGGATTTATTTGATTGAGTCTGACTTTGATTTAATTTGTATTTGAGTTAATTTGATTGAGTTTGAATTTGTTTGGATTTGTTTTGAATCTGGTGGATTTAATCTGGGCATGTGTTCGGTGGATTTGTTTGATTTAATTTGAATTGAATTTTATTTTATTGGAATTCGTTTGAATTTGTTTAGCTAAAATTGGTGCTTGACGGATTGCCTAAACTTGGAATTTCTGTTAACAGATTTGTTCTCAATTTTGGTTCAATGTTCTGTGTTAAGATTTAATGATGGGGACCCGGTCCGGTCCATTTTGGGGTCTATTTGTATTTATGTCCATTTGGACATATTTGTAATTATTTGAAGTCTTTTGAGTCCATGTCTTTTATTTTTCGTCCATGTATGTAATTAGTCATCTTTAAGGTCTCTTTGTAAACTTAGCTCCTCTATTTAAGAGTGAGCTCATTGTTTGGAATAGAGAGAGAGAGTTTATTATCCAATTTTTGGAACCCTAGGGGTTGCCCCTTGTGCTGGGGCGCTGCCCCTTCCTCTTCACCCCCTCCACGATGGAGGTCGTCCATCTCCACCTCCGGTGAGGACTGGTCCCTTCGCAACCCTCCGGCGTGGGTGCCTTCTCCTTCTCCTCCGTCCAGCGGCCTCCGAGCCATTCTTGCCCCTTCCCCCTTCACCGGTTCGAGTTGAAACCCTATCGACACCGTTCACCCCCGTTTACGTCCGTTTCGACACCCCCGACGACGTCGACCACCTCTGCCCTAGCCCCTCCACCTCCGGCGATCCCCGGAGTACCCCCCCCCCCCTGTTGAAACTGCGCAGCCCCCCCCTCGGCTGACCCCTTCCGGGAGTCAGGCGCGGCGTAGACGGACAGGGAAGGAGAAGAAGAAGATGAGGGGGAGAGGGAAGAAGTAGGACCGCCTCCTAGGGCCCCTCGGCCCCTTCTGTCGAACCCCCCCAGCTGCCGGCAAAGACAGCACCGCAACGGCCCTCGCTAGGGCTCCGGCGACCTTCGAAGCCCCCCCGGCTTCCCTCCTCCCGCGACGGCATCCGGGGACGGCCACGGCCCCTCCGGCCTTCCTCTTTTCCTCCTTCCCCGGCGGCGACGGCGACGGCGACGGCGACCCTCCTCCCGCCTGCGGCTCCGCCGCGGCCGTCGATGCCGCGAACCCCCGCGAGAGGAGCCCTCACGCGGCCGAAGACGGAGGAAGACGACGCGCCCGCGTGCGTCCACGGGCGTCCCCCGACGGGGGTACGCGGCGGCCGGTGAGACGGCCGCGTCTCTCGCCCCCGCCGTCAACCACGGCGCGCCACGACCCCCCCTTAAGTCGCGGTTCGCGCGAACCGCCGCCCACCCGCCTCGCCCGGCGGCCCGGTCCGCCCAATCGGTGAGCCGGCCGCGGTTCGCCTCCCAGGCCGGCCCGACCGCCGGTTCGGCCCGGTTCAGTCCGGTTCAGGGCCGGTCCGGCCCGGTTCGACGGTCCAGAGCCCGGTTCAAGCCCTAAACCGGCCGGTTCAGGCCATTTCGGGCCGGTTCAGGCCGGTTCAAGCCATTTTGGGCCGGTTCAGGCCCGTTTTGAGGGTTTCGGGCACGGTTCGACATATTTTGGGCCAGTTTTGACCGGTTTAAGTCCGGTTTTGCTTTATTTCATGCATTTTAGGTCTTTTGCGCCTTTTGAAGGCCCCCCTGTAGCGCCACGTCGCCGGTCCGTCCCGCCTCGTCCCGCATCATTTAATGAGTTAAAATTTGTTGATCTTTCTGGTTTGGGAGTTTAATTGGGATCTTCAGATTTTCTTGAAACTTACAGATTTCTGATTTCTGTTTCTGGGTTCTGCAGGTTGGTAGATTTCATATTTTCGTTTTCAGATTTTAGATGCAAGTTGTGTTTCAGATTTTGGATTCGGCAGGCTTCAGATTTTAAAGAGTTTCAGATTATGCAGACTTCTTTTTAATTTCTGATTTTTGCTACAGGAGCCTCAAACTTCCAGCCTTCTTTTATTATAGGCTTCAGATTGCTGGTTTTAAATTTCAGATTTCCAGATTGCATGTTTTTTTAAACGGGTTTCTGCACCAAAACAGATTTTCAGATTTTCAACTTTCAGGATTTCAATTACAGATTTCTTTTGTTCAGATTCCCTGCAGATTTCAGATTCTTAAATGGGTTAAGTTCAGATTCAGATTTTTAATCTCTGGATTTCAGAGGTGATTTCAGATTTCAGAAAATTCAGTTTCAAGTCTGATTTTCGGTTTGTGATTTTACAGATTGACAGATTTCAGATTTAGTTCAGGTTCAGAATTTTCAGATTTAACTTGGGTTTGCTCTGATTAATCGGTTCTGATTTGTTTTGAACCAGGCAGGTCCTCAGCATGATTTTCAGATGGGGAGCTTTCGAAATTTTGTTGCAGGTTTTATGGATGACAATTTATGGACTTTCAGAGTTTATAGCTTCTGGATTTTTGTGCATGTTGCAGATTTTATGTGTTTTAATTTCAGAGATTTTTAAGCTCGGTTTCAGATTTCACAGTATTCACATTTTCTTTTGTTTTGCCTTCCAGGAGTTTCATGTGATTGTCTCTCCTTGTAACATAAATCTGTGCACCGAGCATAAATTCTCATTTATTTTTCTCAACATGAGACATGATTTACAATCATGACCAACAGTCCGGTCTCTTGAGTTCTTGATGAACTTGAAACTTGCTTGATCAATTTGAGATGAAAAAGCACCCGGTCTTTGATAGACTTGTGGGGACTCATCTCACTGATTGGAGATTGAATACGCCCGGCTTTTGATAAGCTTATGGGCAATCAACTCAACGATTTGAGATTGAGCGAGTCCCGGCCTTTGATAGGCTTGTGGGGACTCATCTCATTGTCTTGAGACTGAGCATATCCCGGTCTTGATAGACTTGTGGGAAATTAGCTCATGTCGATCTTCATGGCTCCTTCATGAGTTGATGAACTTGTCATTTCATGGGCGGCATGTACCCGGTCTTGATAGACTTATGGGCATCCCCCACTGTTTTGATGATTTCATTAGCATATGACCGGCATGACGGCATATTGATTATGCTCTAGCCTTGCATAGCTAAAAAAATGGTAAGACATTGGGGTCTTGTATAGACCTTTGTATGTCTACCTTAAAGACGTAGGGGCGGATGGTTAGTCGACCCCCCAACTAGTCCGAATTTTGAATTCTTTTAAGTTAAGCCGAGACGTAGGGGCGGATGGTTAGTCGACCCCCCAACTAGTCCGGTTTGTTGAATTAAATGTATTTTTTTTTATTTTTCACTGTTTTGTTTATTTTAAAACATCTCTTTCTCTTTTGTTGAAGAGGGGGGGCCCTCTGCGCACACAGCGCACTGTTCTGGCGAAGGGAGAGGGCTTCAGCACTGTTTGGACCGGGCCGGACACTGTTCCGGACCGGCAGCCATCAGCGGAGGGGGGGCCGGCCGGCTTCGCCCGGCTACTCCTCCTTTTCCTCTTTTTTTGCGCTTTTCTCTATCGGTGGGCCCCACTGTTTTCCACGGTGGCATATAGTTTGGGAGATATGATTTCTCCTGCTACAGTGCCCGCGCGGCCTCCTCCTCGGCACCCGACAGCATTGCGGTGGCTTGTGCAGCGGCTTCCGGCGTTGTTCGACAGCGGCAGCTCCGGAGGAAGAAGGAGAAGAGGCCGACGGCCTTAGGGGAGAAGGGAGGAGCCCTCACCGGCGATAGCGGAGGGGTCTTCCGACGTCTACGGAGGTCGCAGCGTCTTGCGGAAGGCCTGCGGCGTCCGGAAGAAGAAGAAGAAGGAGGGGGGTGCTCCGTGCGGCTCCAACGGGACTCCATGGGGTCGGTAAGCTTCCCTTCTTCTCCTCTCTCGGCTGTTCTGCCTCCTACGACTTCTCCTCCTGCTCCCTTTTGCGCGGCGGCACCGGCAGGCTTTTTATAAGCCCCGGGCGATCTCCTCCTCCTACTGGGAAAGTGATTCCGGGCCCGAGAGGGACTCAGAACTTGCTTAAACGGCCAGCCCCTCGTCCCGGAAGGAGATCCAACTCCCTGCTAAAATGAGGGATGTCTTTTTGTCCCCGTGTAGGACTCGGAGCTGCAGAATCAGACGTCGATCGGGATCCATATTTCCTCCTTGCTTCGACTGATCTCTTGTTTCTATTATATTTTTTCTGTCGAGCCCCAGGTTTGAGCAGACCCGCGGGCAGCTTCCTTGGCCCATTTAGAGGGATATCCGGTCCATCTTGATCAGGCCCGTGGGCCTTTTGCAGAGGGGTCTTCTGGGTGGGCCGCAAATGAGCTTTTCAGTTGGCCGAATTGGGTTAATTGGAATTCCATTCTAAGCTTCATCGATGGGCATTGCAGGTTGACTGAATTGGGCCGATCAAGGTCCTGTTATGGGCCTTGGAGATGGACCGCCCATGGACCTGTGGGGGACAGTTTAGGGGGCCTGCAGGTGGACTAAATTGGGCTTGTTTGGGCTTGTCTACGGTGCCTGTACATGCTGTACACAGCCCGAATTTTAGAGAGGCCGAGCATGCCATTACTCTTTTTCTTCTTTTTTTTTTTTGAAAATTTTTGGTTACAACAGTCACATTCTCAGACCTCCAACAATCTGTAAAGAACGTTTTAAACTTTGGTCACCTGTCAGCTCCTCAGAAAGACATTCAGATTTTCTGATGTGTAAGTGTCATATTGTCATAACTTTTTGATCATATATTCTTTTGGGTCCTGTCCATGTTCAGATTTAAATATTTAGGTGATTGATTTTAGATCTGCAACATTGCTGCAAAATTCTTAGATTTTTTTAGATTTTATCGAATTTTGGATCATCATCTCTTTCTGGTTGATTTTAATATTTCCTTCGTGTTTAAACTTGCTGCCATATTTAATAGATTTTTATGTTCCAATTTTTTTCATCTCATGTTCTTCTTGTGTTTGCATCCTCCAAGGTTATGGGGCTGTTTTGAGTTCCTTACAACATCGTCTATTGCATTTGAGCTTGGAATCTTCATTGCTTCATCAATTAGGAATACATGCACATTAGGGAAGGCATGAGTGTCATGATCCCTTGGTTGAACTAGGATAGCATCCCAGTAGCCCTCATTAGGCGTTAGGGAATCTATACGATTGATTTAGAAAAGAGTCCCTTTTGATCTTTAATAGGCATTTGAGACTCTTCTCATTGTTTCTAACCTCATTAGTTTATTGTTCAACATGTATACATGTGAACATGCATGGCCTCCTCATAGCATAATGAAGCCAATGATTCCCTCTTCCAGAAGGGCAAAGGAGGTTTTTCAAATTTTGAGGTTACAACACTCAACATTCAAAAGTTAATTCTCTAACATTTGGCAGCCAAGAGAAAAACCTGTGCCACCTTACCTTCTACCTCTCTACTGCTCCTGTTGGTGAACCCTGCGCCAAGAAGAATAGGGGGCTAAGTCCCCAGAGATCTTGCAGTGCATGGGTGACAAGAAGAAGAAGAGTTGGGGAATACCCCAAGGATTGTGGGATCGGAATCGGTCATCGTATCAGCCAGGTCCAATCAGATCAAGATTGGATCGGATTGTTTTGTTCTGGGCCGATTCTGTAGAAGAAAAATCGATCTGGATTGATCCTTAAAAGGACCCCAAAATACAAAAAATACAAATAAGGAGCTATTTTGGGGCATCTTCCTAGGGCGGGAAAGACGGGCTTATGAGGTCCATCGGGCCTAGTAAGGGCAAGATCCGGTGATTGGATTCCAAACCTGTTGGGTTAACATAAACCATACCGGTTTAACATATCGGGTCCAATGGATATTGGACTTGATATGATTTAAATGAAGGTTCTACGACTACTGGGTCCCGATGAACCCGGTAGCTGCGTCTTCCCCGCCCGATAGGGGGGGAAGATCGCCATGATGGCGACGATCTTGTGGGTTGATTCCGGTAATCTTGGAATTGACCAATTCTGGTCCCGATTCCATCCAGAAAGATTGATTTCTCTGGATCTTTCTTCTGAATTGGTAATTCGGGGCTAAGAATCGGCCGATCCGATCCAAGAATCAGTTGATGCCGATCTGGATTGGCCAATTCTGAAAACTATGGAATACCCTCTTACTATCTTCCTATGCCCAGACAAGTAGGTAAGGAAAAGAGCACCAGAAGAAGAGTCGGGAAAAGGGCATCTCAGCCCACAGATGTTGCTGCGCTTGGCCTGCAAGAAGAAGATGAATAATAAAATAAGAACGGGAATAGCCGCTTAATGATGCTGCTCATCCCCTGTGCCTGGAGAAGGAGAGGAAGAAACCAGCAGGCCCTCAACTCTGCTGTCACTGCGCCATTTGCTTATTGTCTACTTGCTGCCTCACCATCTGCTGGAACTCCTGCTTCTGGAGCTTCTTTCTCTGCTGCTGCTCCAGAAGTTAAGGATAAGGGGGGAAGGGAAGTCCCCCTGTGGCTGTTATGCCAACAGAATAAGCGGACCAGCAACCATGCTGTTGCTTCTTGCTGCGTCAGAAGATGACAGGTGAGTGAGAAGAAGTAGAAGAGAAAAAAACAAGCACAGCAAACACTTTCCCTGTCTTCAGGTCCTGCACCCTTCTCCTGTCCATCTGCTGCCTCCACCACCTGCAGCTTTTGCTAGTGCTTCTACCTCTGCCGGTGTGCTAGAAGGTAGGAAGGGGGAATGAGAAGTCCTCGTATGGCTGCTGCGCCCAGAAGACGAGCATGACCAGTAGCCTTACTGCTGCCACTGCTTCCTGCGTCTGACCAGAATAAGAAGAGCCAAGGGATTTCCTTATTGCCACCTGTGGCCAGAGGTAAGACAGAGACAAGAAAGTAAGAAGCCCACCTCAGCCCGTACTGCAGGCTATGCACAGATCGGATAAAAAAGGGTTTTCTTACCCTTACCACCTACTGCAGCCTGCTAAGGCAAAGAGGAGATCAGGAGAAAAAACTAGCACCATCAGGTGTTGTGTTCAAGTAAGCCAGAAGAAGAATAATGGATGAGGACCAAGAGGTCCCTATTGCCTTCACTCCCCTCTGCGCCAGGAGCAGGAAACCAGGAAATTTCAGATGCTACAGCCATTCAGATCTGAAGGAGAGGAAGAAGTGAACCTGACGAAGAATCAGGAAAATCAAAAAAATATATACATCAAACATGCCTGCAATTTTCTGTGACAAGCAGATCTGAAAGAGAAGAAGGTAAAGATGAAGATCAAGAGGAGCGAAGAACAAAGTACAATTATTTATATAAATAAATAAATAAATGTATGTATAGGACATCATCAGCAGGTGCGGCACCTGGTCAGGTAGGAGGGTGACTTCAGGAGAAGAGAGAAAGAATAGAAGCAGATGAAGATGAATCTGAGGAGAAGATGAAGATGAAGACGAGTGTAGACACGCAATTTTGGCCTAGTTGGAGATCTTACATTCTTCTTTTCATGAAGAATATTTGGGTAACCCTGCAAGGCAACCGCGTTTTCCGGAAGAATCAGGCTTTTCGGCATGTTCCGAAGAAGATCGATAAGACGTTGACCGAGGTCGAAGCGCCCTGTATGCAGGGCACCAGGCCTGTATATAGGGCGCCCTGTATATAGGGCGCCTGGCACCAAATCAAATCGACTTGACCGCCCGATTTGACCCCTCACAGTGACTCATCTTATCGATTTGACATACCTCATGATGCTGGCGCCCTATATATAGGGCGCTTTGCCGCGTGGAACTGCTTTTCGGAAATGGCCAAAGTACCCTCTTTTGGGCTATAAATAGACCACCATTGAAGCTAAAAGAAGGTTCCAACTCCGTACCACCCTTGAGTGCATCCAAGACCTCGTTTTTAAGCCATTTACACCAAGGATCGCGGGATCGGAATCGGCCACCGGATCGGTGGGGACCGATCCGATCCGGATCGGATCGGGTCGGGCCGATTGTGGGCGATCCGCCGGAAGAAACAACGATCCGGAATCGTTCCGGATCGGTCCTTCAAACGGGTGGTAAAACCTAAAAAAAATACAAAAATAACCCTCATGCAAGATTCCGATCCATCCAGAGCATTTTGGGGGCGAAATCGGCTGAAATCGCCCCCAAAATGGTGCCGCGGCGGCCACTGCGGCCGCCGCGGCCTTCTGCGGTCGTCTTCCCCGCCTGTCGGGCGGGAAGACGGGCTACCGGGTCCATCGGGACCCGGTAGCCCGGATCCGGTGACTTAAGTCACCGGATCCGGTGACTAAGTCACCGGACCGGACCGGTCGGACCGGTCCGGTCCAGTCGATCCGGTGACTTAAGTCACCGGATCCGGGGCTACCGGGTCCCGATGGACCCGGTAGCCCGGCGGGGAAGACGAGCGGCGCGGCGGGGTGGGCGCCGCGGCGGGCTGGGGGTGGGGTCCGGCGAGGGGATCGCCGGAATCGATCCGGATCGACCATTTCGGTCGATTCCGGCCTATTCTACCTACGAGCATCGATCCGGACCGATCTTCGGTCCGGATCGATAATTCCGCCGGGAATCGGATCGGAGGGGTCCGATCCGATCCAAGAATCGGCCGATTCCGATCCGGATCGGCCGATTCTGCAATCAATGATTTACACCCCCCATAAGCCTGCAAACCGATCCAAGACCATCCCCCAAAAATCCTAAAACTCCGTTGTTTGTCATCCGTAAACATGGTTTTTTTTCAACTTTGAGAGCCTCTATCCATCTCTTCTCTTTCATCCATCCAAGCCACCCACCACTAGCTTCATTTGCATATTGGCTACAAGGAGGAGCCCTTACTTCGTCCCGGAAGCCGCACAGCACTCCGGAGCAGCATCGCGAAGAGGGGAATAAAATTTGCCCGAGCCAGACTTAATGCCCCATATACAGGGCGCTTTGACCTTGGTCAACGCGCCCTATAAGGGGGGCACCTGCAGCTGGCGCCCTATATATAGGGCACCAGGAGAAGCAGAAGCCAGTTTGGCAATTTTCAGAGTCCGATCTCCTATCTGATCGAGTTTTTGTCTTCTGTTTTCATCTTAGAACTTTTCATCATTTTATTTGGCATGTATTAGATCATTTTGCACCTCACATATATTTAAAAACCTACCAAAAATAGGGGTTGGGATTTCGTCCCGATCCGGTTTGTTGTTGCCTTTTGCATGATTCGGAATCTATACCAAGCATGATACTATACTCGCGCCGAGCTAATGATCTTCGCTTGTTTTCGTGTTTCTCCGCGAGGACATTCTTAGGTGAACCCGATCGAGATGAAACTTTAACCCGATCGTAAGTGAAAGAGCTCACTCAAGCTCTCCTCTTTCGGCCGGCTGAGAGAGGAGAAGTTAGAACCTAACAATCTCCCCCATTTCCCATTCCCAAAGGTACGACGGTCAAGCTTGTTTTCATTCTATTTGCTTTACATTTAATCATATTTTGGAGTCTTCGGCTCTTGATGACCACAATCACACACACCTACACACCGAACTTCCGACTCTCCCGGGTGCCTACAACGAGTAATAGAAGAAGATGAAGAGGGGAGAAGAGAATAAACGTATACTTACTACAGGTTGTCATGCCCGGTAGGCCATGTGAAGAATGGAAGAAGAGGAGTCAGACTCACCCCTGTCCTCATTCTAGACCAACAAAGAACTTCATGATGCAATTGTATGCAGCCCATCAAATCCTGCTAAACAAGTCCACTCCTAGCCACAGTAACCTACCTGCTCTCAGTCAAAAGAAAATATACGTACTTCAGTGCTAGCCTATACACAGTCCATCAAACCCCCTAAATCGGTCCGGTCTCGGCCCACTGAACCTGCCAACCCCCAGCCTGATCAATCATCTTAACCATCCTGCTTTCAGCCCAGACAGAGTCTCCTAAAACAACACACTTTCAGCCGCACATACCGTCCCTGGAACCAGTCCGAATCAGGGTGGAAAGTACATACTATGGAGTTGAGAAACACGCCTAAAGCATAGGGGAAAATGCACAGCTACAAGCTGGCCTACAGTAGGCCCATTGGAGCCTCAACCGGCCTGTTTGATGCCCGGGACTGAAACATATACATTAAATTTTAGTAGAATATGGTTTGAAACAAATCAACGGAACTATACATTGACATATATACTACATCTTAATAAAATTTGGTTTGAACTTAATCAAATGAAAACCAAGCCGAATTAATTTGGTTTGGTTTGGTTTGGTTTGGTGTGGGAGATAGTTTGGTTTGGTTTAGTTTGAGCAAAAATCCTCATGGAATCTTTAACACCTCTAATGATATCCATTACAAGCTCCTAACCAAGCTGATTTGGCTAAGAAATCAGCATGTCGGGTTGAGGAGGAGCCGAGCATGGATTCTCATGCCATTAAGCTCTGAGTTTGACCCTTGGGCCTAAATCGCCTCTTGATACGGGTGCAAATGAGACAATACAATCGACAAGTAATTCGAATCTCGGATCAATAAAAACTCGACTTGGCTCATTTGTTATGTTAAGTAATTAAGTTTCAACAAAAAATAAAGCTCGATTTATTAAATGAGCCAAGTTTGAACAAACTCTGGTCAATTCGGTAAGTTCGTGAGTAGCTCGATTAAATACTTGATTGAATATTTATTTAAAGATTTTAAATTATCGATAACATAACTTATATATTGTCACTTAAATATATGAAATATGTTGAAATAAAAGTTAATTTGAATTTAAACATAAATCAAGTTTCATAAATAAGGTAAAGATAGAGTTTCACAAATAACCTTTGATTGAGAAACAAGTTCGTATTGAGTTTGAACTTGAAATGTGAACTTAACTTGGTTTGATAAGTTACGAACTAAGTTTGAACAAGGGTTCAATGTACTCGTAAAAGCTCGAGCTGAACTCAAACTTGTGTAAAATAAACGAGTTGAGTTTGAACATCATACGACTCGGCTTGTTTGCACCCCTACCTCTTAAGGCCCATTGAGGTTCATAGAATCTTTCTACTCTTATACTCTTACAAATGTATCTAACTCATGATGTATAAAATTCTTATGTTCAAGTGCATTGGCTATGATATGTGGAGAAATTCAATTCCTTATGACCTTTGGGGATTGCCATCCACAAAGAGGAAGAAAACAGTTCGGTCGATTGAGGAATCGATCTTAAATTTAAAAGAAGATCATAAAGAATCACAAATCTGAAAGTTGACTAAACTTTAAGAATCCACCTGAAAGTTGCAAAATTATAGGAACCAAAAAAATGCAAATCTAAATAAGGCTGAAAATTGTCAAATCAGAAATTTAAAAAAAGGAGATTTAGAAAATTTGAGAACTACAAATATCCAAAATTCAGCAGTTTCTAAAAAGACAAAAAAATTGAATTTGAAAACTAAAAAATTTGAAATTACTGAAAACAGGAGAAAATTTTAAATATGAAGATTGCAAACCTACAGATCATGAATATGAAAGTTTACATAACTTCAGCAAAAACTACAAATCTGAGTTCACTTATTGCCTGTCTAGCTGTTGTAGTGTGCTCCTCGGTGCAGTCACCACTTCGCTCCCTTGGAAACTCTGCTGGTGATGGGGCATCCATAATTATGAAATCGGTGCTGCAACAGACCTTTTGACAAGTCGGTATGCTGCACTAAACTGTACACAACAGTAGGGGTGTTCATGGTTTGGTTTGGTTTTTGAGTATTTTTTTTCTCAAATCAAATCAAACCAAACCAAACTATCTCCCAAACCAAACCAAACCAAACCAAATTAATTCGGTTTGGTTTGGTTTGGTTCGGTTCAAACCATATTTTATTAAGGTATAACAGATATATCAATATATAATTTTATTTTGTTCATTTTAAATCATATTCTATTAAAATCTTGTGTATATGTTTATAGATTACATTAATTTTACCTTAAAAGCACTTAAAACAAATTTATTGTTATAAGAAAAGATACATAAATACTATCTTATATATAACTTAAACTAAAATATTTAATCTAATTCGGGTTATTCGGTTTACCGGTTTGATTTGGTTTGAAGGGTCCTAGAAACCAAACCTAACCGATCGGTAGTTCAAACCAAACCAAACCGAACCAAAGTACTAGTTTGGTTTGATTTTTCGGGTTGAACCGAACAGTGAACAGCCCTACACACCAAACCTTTTGACAGGTCCACATGTTGCACTGAACTATACTATGTCCATCCTATCACCGTGACACACGTCTTTTGATGCATTTTTTATGCTACTGATGAAGTACTGTTTGTGCAAATAAGAGCATTTTGCATACACTGCTTGTGCATTCCCTAAACTGTTATATTAAGATCAGGGGTGGTAAAAGCTATTAGCAATGAAATCCGGGCGGGACTATTATGTGCAAGCCTCCCACATACCAATGAATATCAGTGCAAGATGTTAGTATATTTTGCTTAGAGGTCCACTATACTTGTCACTGGATTATGTGTTGGTAGGGGTGTTGGTGTACAACTCAACTCTGAATCAGTTCCTGGCTAACAACATTTTAGAGTTGTATTCATTCCTCTGCTATGTGCACAAACAGCAAGTGATCGACTGGACGATTATCTTCGCCCTTTTATTTTTATGGGTCATCTTTCATGACATGCAAGCTAGTGCTAAGAACCACGTCTAAATTCTCTTTAGCTTGGCCTACCGAGTAGCACCACAATACCAGAATGGTACACCCTTTCTTGTTTCTGTTATCTTGGTTTTGTTTAGGAATCCAATCGTGACCGGGCACAATATTATGGGGGCTTGATTCGGGTTCTCCTCACTGAATTCCTAGATGTTGCGAAGCGGACCTGTTGTACATGTTTACTTTCTGGTGATCCTTGTTTAATCAACAACTTGTAATAACCTGCTGGAGTGAATAGCTTTGTCACCTGCCTTAGTGACCTTGACGGTATCCAAGAGCAGGGTCAGCCCAGAGGCCTGTTATCACATGTTTTAGCATCTTCTGTTCCACTTAAGTAACATCGTGGAATGGGACTCATGTTGCTCATGCAGGTCCAACGACAAGTCGTTATTGCCCAACTTGTCCTGTGATAATGTTTTTGTGCCAATTTTTCTATTTCATTTAATTTTTATCTCAAGTGCTGCTGTTTCCACTCCTGTTAATAATTTGGATGAATGATTGGGTTCCTCCCGTGCAAGAAATTGTATTCTCGATTCCAACTGTAATCAAGTGGCGATCTTCTCTAGACAAAAGCAGTTTGCGTGCTCGGGAGCTAAGCCAATTGAAGGCCTTGTGTATCATCCTCGGTGGCTTGGCTACAACTATCACCTGTTGACCTAACTTCTCTCGAATATCTATTATCTAATTCTCATGGCTTTGTTGCGTACCGGGCAGCCATTATTCTTCCAAGGCATTGAGTGTTGTATTGTAGAAGCATCGTTGATATATCCGCCTGATGCCAGTTGCTTTCTAGAAGCTTAGGTTGCCTACTCTTACACTGGGATTTCCCATTGGGCAACTACTTGTTTTAGTTCTTTGAATCCTGCAAAAGCTATTTGGTGAATTTTGAAACTCGTGTTGGTTTTGATAATTCGTATCGTATTTACTTTCAGATGATAGTTCAGGAAAAGGATATTTTCATATGATAATTTGTTTTCCCGAAGGATATTTTCAGGCTGTCACGAGGAAAATGCCTCAATTTCCACTGTTACTCTTCCGCTTGAATTGTTATCTCAGCTATCTCATTTGTGAGATCCTATCAAGATACAGTGGCGGCAGGACAAAATTCTAAGTGGGTGTGTGGTTGCATGATAAATTTTGAGATTTTGTTATAATTTTATGTTTTTGTAACAAAATTTGTCAAAAAAGTGTTTGACAACAATTATTAATTTATTTTTTAAAAGTTTTAGTTCTCTAAACAAAGAATATGAGACTTTATTTTCTTGTGGTTCCCCCCACCACCTTGTTTGGTCACACCATATGTAACATGTGTTTTTTTTTTGTCAGCACAACTCCTCAAACATGAAAATTTTATGTCATTAGTTATTTCACATTTTATTTTAATATATTTTTTATTATGAAAGTTTATAAAAAATTAGTGCTACCAGACACCCGGTAAGGTTGCGTTCATTTGGTATGTAACTTATCAAATCTCTAGCTTCTGACTCTGTCAAAGGTTAGAGTTATAAGGTGACTTAATTTAATTCTTAACTAGCCCCCTTATAATCTTAATGAACCTTTTGAAACTAAGTTAAGAGTTCTAGGTTTTTATTTTTCAGACCGAACATCCTCAGTTGGGAATACAATTAAATAAGAAGCATGCACATAATATAGTTTACTAGATAAACAGTTGGTTGACAGGTAAATAACTTAATCAAGTACCCTTTTACGGCAAGATAATAACTCATTTTCGGCAAGTTTAGTTCGGGGATAAATTAAATTTTATTTTAGGGATAAACATGATTTATGAGCCAACATGATTTATGGTCATTTGTTTCGTTTGATATCCTGCAAGGTTTTCTCGTATGTATCTTTCATGCAAATGTTTTTGTTGATGAGGCCTTTTTCTTCTATTGTTAATTTTCGTGATTCGATAATTGGAGAAATATGATCCTTTGGTTGAGGGAATTGATCTTTAAGAACTTGGTTCTTGTATTTGTTTGACATTTAAGTTGACTTTTGTGTAGTCAGTTTTTGGTCCTTTAATTTGTATGTTGGTGTTAATGTAAAGTAGTGTTTCAAATAAAGGAGCAGTGTGAAGCTGTGAGCCACACTGAGCTATAAAGATGGGTTCCTGAGGAAGTCACATTGACTATTTCTATGATCTATCTCGTAAAATGGCCTTCACATGTGAAATTTTGTGACAACTTTAATTGTGACGAAGTGAGTTACACGAAAACTCACCTACTCCCGTACCCGATGATCTACTAACCATAGACAATGTGTTATCGCTGAGTTGTTAGAAAACAATTTTTATTTTACCTTTTTGTCTTCTGTTCCAATTTTAAAGATGATAACAAGAAGATAGCAATACCATAGCTTAGATTTTAGGGACAAATTTGTTTGAGTAGGCTAAAATTTAGCACATGTATTTTTATTTTTTTAAGTCACATAAACTGCTAAGGCATGTATCTAAAACCGTGATGGAAGATGTATAATATGTCCATAATTTCACTTCAACTTTGGGATCATTTAAACTTTGGGGTTTCCTCTTTTAAACTTTATACTCATTGTTGTCTGGAGATACATGAGGAGCTCTCTTTAAGTAAGGGTCACACTATAAGAAGAACCACAAAAGAAAACTCGCATTGTAATTGTATTTTTGCTTTTGCAATATGTGCCTATTGCCAACAACTAGAAATATTTTATTAAATTGCACAAATGCCCGTAGTGCTCTAAGAAGGACTCACTAGAAGTACATTCTTGTTATAGTGATCTCCTAGTGAAGGGGATATCTCAACTCACAGTCTTGACATTTAATCATCATCATCCAATTTTCTTTCCAAAGAAACATGTTTCATCTTCTGTCAACATTTCTTTGGGGCTCAACTTCTAGCACATCTAGTTCCTCTTTTGCAACACCTTAAGCATGTAGTGGTGCTTCTTAAAAAACACATCCACATCAGTGTTTCCTACATGAGTCTTGTAACAAGACTCTTGTTTGTCTGGACACATGAAGCCTGATAACCACAGGCATCAAAGATCATTTATCTTTTTTCAGCTAGTTTTTCTTTGGGTTCAAGACAAAGGATGGATTGTACCATCAACCCCTGAATTCATTCCTTGGCATTGGAAATATTTTCAGCATATCGAACTCTATGGTGTGTGAAATATCCTCCAGGGAAACAGTGGGGAAGTAGGCACGTAACCATAATCATCAGCGTGCTCAACACAACAAGTTGAAAAAAAGGAACTAAATACCATGTATTAATTTGTTGTAGAACATCAGGATGGGGAATCATGCTATCTGTTGTCAAATATGCTTCACTTTTGACAAGTCATTTGATGTTTGCCTTTTAGTTTTGTCTTGTGTCTTGTCAATTATGTAACGTATTGTCCCATGCAAGTTTATTGTATCCATCCATAATTTTCCGTTTTTGTGCATATTCTGTTAAGGTTTAATAGTACTATACTCCAGCTCAAAATGGTGGTGATAAATCAAGAAACTATTTGATGTGCAGTGACAGGTTGCCTTTTTAAGTTTCTTAAGGTCTTGTGTTATATGGGATTCTCCTCACAAAATATATTCTTATTTTTAACATCTCAAGATTCTATGCACCATTTTCTGTCTTTAACAGGAGGCTGAACACAAAAATATAAAATATTGCTTTAACATTTGTCTCAGGAGGAACATTTCATCTCCAACCTAAGCATCACATGCCCTCGAGTGCCATGTGATTTAGGGGGTCCAGTTAAGTGTGGAAGGGTGATGCTGTTTGGATATATGGATGTCTCTAACCAGTTAAGTCTCATGTACACTGCTGCTTCATGATTACTTGGTGAGCTGCTTTAGTCAACATTCCATCCATATTTTTCCTTAACGGATAAAAGCTTGGTTAATTTTGTTCTTCTTCATATTTGTAATTTTTGCAGTATCATTTCTGGATCCTATATATAAAATGTATTTGATGGATATTTTAATTTCTCATTGCGATCTGCATGCTTTATAAACTGCTATCTCTATATTAAAAACCATAGGATGAAAGAACATTGAAGTAATATACAGTATGTTTGCATGCCACATGTTTCAATTATACATTTGATATCATCTTGATTTATTAGCAGTCTATATGAAGTGATCTGTGCTGATTTCTGTACATTGGTTGATCTAAATAGATGGATATTGTAGCTTTTGTTTTACACCATGAAAGTAGTGTCTGTATGCAGGACTTTACTCAGATTGTTATCATGTATTCAATTGAGATAGTAGTACCGTACCGTAGTAGTGTAAGTTGAGGAAAAACTGGGAGCATGGATATTGGGATGTTTGAACGGATTAGACTAAAACCTACAGATGCTCTAGTTACAAACTTATACAAGATGACCTTATTAAGGTAGCATTAAAGGTTATTGGGTGGGGTAGACCTAAATTATCTTGGAGAGCAAAAAATCAATATGGTCCAGTGTTTTTAGAAACCTCTTTGAAGAAGTAGGCCAAAATTGATCATTGTAAAGACAAAGAATCCAGGTAGCAGCCAACTTCAAATAATTTGAGATGGCTATTTTTATTAGTTGAGATGAGTTGAGTTATTTTCTATTCAGTTATTAGGAGCTATTAATTATCGGTGATTCCTCTCATTCTGAAAGGTACAATTACCGAACAAAGTAGCGATGCTGTAAAATTAGGTATCTCTTTCTATACATGAATATATGTGATGCGGGACGAGGCGGGACGGACCGGCGACGTGGCATTGCGGCGGGCTTTCAAGAGGCTCGAAATACCTAAAATGCATGAAATAAAGCAAAACCGGACGTAAAACCGGTCAAAACGGGCCCAAAACATGTCGCATCATGTCCGAACCGCTCATAACGGGCCGGAACCGGCCCCAAAAGTTGCTGAATCGGCCTGAACCGGCCGGTTTAGAGCTTGAATCGGCTTCTGGACCATTGAACCGGCCCTGAACCGGGTTAAACTGGCCTGAACCGTGTTAAACCGGGCCCGGAACCGGGTCTGGGAGGCTGGCCTGGTCCTGTTGAACCGACCGGGCGGGTGGGCGGACCAGCGGGGCGGGCGGCGCCTCGGCCGGCCGGGTGGAGGCGAACCGGTGCCGGGAGAACCGGCTTGGGCCGGTCGCGCGGCCACGGCAGCTTGGGGGGGGGGGGGGGCTCGTGGCCGCCCGCGGTTGGCCGCGGGGGCGGGAGACGCGGCCCGTGTTCGGAGGCGCCGCGTGCCTGTCGGGGTCTCGACCGCGAGCGGGCGCTCGCGAGGGGCTTCGGCGCGCGGCTTCGGCCGCGGGTGGGGGGGCGGAGGCGGAGGAGGGTGGAGCCGGCGGAGGCCGCCGTCGACGGAAGGGGAAGGGAAGCCGGTGGGGCTCCATCGCCGCCGTCGACGCCGACAGCACGGGGGGGGGGTCTTTGAGCGTGAGGGGTTTGCGCGGACTCGTCCGCGGCGGGCGCATCGGGCGGAAGAGGCATGCGCCGGAAGCGGTGCCGGGCGTCGTCTTCGCCGCCGCCGGAGGGGAAGGGGGCCTCCAACGGCACTGGTGGCACCGCCTTCGTCATCCTCTAGTCTGCGGGGACGCCGGAGTGGAGGGAGGCCGCACGGAGCCCTGGCGGGGGGTTTGTGCGCACGGACGGGGCTGCGGACGCGGGGCTTCTTCTTCCTCGCTTTCTTCTCCGTCGACGGGGGTCCGAGGGAGGGCTTCCGGCACCGGGATGGTGGGGTGGAGGTACTCGGGGATCGCCGGAGGTGGGATGGACGGAGTGGAGGCAGTCGATGTCGTCGGAAATGTCGAAACGGTCGGAAACGGAGGTGAACGGTGTCGGTAAGAGTCGAACTCTCGCCGGAGGTGGGATGGACGGAGTGGAGGCACTCTCGCCGGAGGGTCGCGAAGGAGACCGGTCCTCAGCTGGGGTGGAGTCGGAAGACCTCCATCGTGGGAGGGGTGAAGGGGAAGGGGCAGCTCCCTAGCACGAGGGGCAACCCCTCTAGGGTTCCAAAAATTGACACTAAACTTCTCTCTCTATTCCAAACAATGAACTCACTCTTAAATAGAGGAGCTAAGTTTACAAAGAGACCACTAAAGACGATTATTTA
Organism: Cryptocoryne crispatula var. balansae; assembly: GCA_036172225.1. Lineage (NCBI taxonomy): Eukaryota > Viridiplantae > Streptophyta > Magnoliopsida > Alismatales > Araceae > Cryptocoryne > Cryptocoryne crispatula. The sequence continues at coordinate 19,144,362 of CM069934.1, forward strand.
CATACATGGACGAAAAATAAAAGACATGGACTCAAAAGACTTCAAATAATTACAAATATGTCCAAATGGACGTAAATACAAATAGACCCCAAAATGGACCGGACCGGGTCCCCATCAATATGTGTAGACATACATGCGTATAATAATCCCAGGATGTGTAGACAGATGATCATGAAGCTTCCAGGTGATGATGTTATTTCTGTGTAGAAATTTTAGAATCCATCAAGGTCAGTGCTTAAGTAGAAAGAGAATACCTCATTTCATGCCTGATAACTGGTGCTTGTGATTCATGATGCGGTACTTCATACCACCAAAACTGTATAGGGAGTTAGTGTAACTTTTGTGAATATTTATGCCTTGTTTTGTCTACTACTTCTGTCTCTACATTTGTTTCCCTACCAAGCAAAAAATGTGTATTTGCAGAGCCAGAAGTTTGCTGTACGGTTTAGTGAATTCACTATGGTGCAACACTTTCTTGATATCATTAAGGTGCAATATCAAGACCATTTAGCTGCTATTTTTCTGTAGTGTATGTCGACTAATAGATGCACCAAAGTTCATGTGTTACTGCTTGAAACTCTAAAATCAAATAGTCAATGCTTGTGTATCTGACGGTGTGTAAACGTTTTGATGCTGTCTTCATTTCTTTTGGTGGCAAATGTGCATATTTTAATCTTCACACCCCACGAAAATTCGAGGACATTGCTTATATTTTATCTAGCGCTAGATAATGCTGACAGGTTTGATGGTATATTGTGACCCAACAACTTCTGCACTCATTTTTTTATCATTCTAGTGTATTTTTTCTGCATAAATCTCATGAATGTTTGATAAACTATAACAAAATAAGTAGGACTTGGAAATATGATTTGTTAATATTATAAAAGTCCTTGCACACAAGGTTGTTATATTTATCTTTTTGCCTATTGTCAAATGTCAATCCTTCTGATTTTCTGATTCCTGATGGGAAGCTCTGAAAATCAAGGAAGAAAAACGTAGGATTAATGCTTGGATCAGTTGGCTAAGATGCCTGTATGAATTGACCAGATCTGGGTAAGTCCTGTTGAAGTCAAGTCAAAAGCAGACTGGCTGTTATATTTAATAAAAAAGTGAAGGAAGTGTATAATATCTTTCCATGCGGTCATATGAAAATATTTTAAATTTTTATTTTTTCAAGTCTCTTTAAGGCCTACGTTCTTTCAATGCCAAAAAGCACTAAGTTCTTTGTAGTAATTTCGTTCAAAAAACTTGGATCTGTAGATTAGAATCATATAAGATGGATACGTTATTTGGAGAATATTAAAAGTAATTGTAGAAATATAATGTGTAAGAATGTATAATGTAGTTCAGAACAACATTAGGCTTCTGTATGATAATATCAAAAGTAATTGTGAGATTGTAGTATGGTAAGAGTGTAGTGTTGATGATGGCAGCCTTCTGTATGGCAAGTTCTAATAGCTTCTTAGGTAGGGGATATTTACATGCTTGATACTTAATATTATGTCGTAAGGCTGTATAAAATTCAGAACCACATTAGATTTTTATGAGAAAATATCAAAAGTAATTGTGAGAATGTTGTGTGATAGGCCTGAAATGTTGATGATGACAGCATCTTTATAGCTAGTTTTAGGGGCTACTTAGGTAGGGTGATTTACGTGCTTGATGCGCTTATGTTGCTTTTCCCCTATCCAACAAATTTTAATCACATTAAATGGATATTCTTGTTTCTTTCATCGAAACCAGAAATGGTGCTCACCTGATCATGCAAAGCATTCGTGTTAGTCAGAGGGGCATGAGCGTGCGGGTTAGGCAGAAAAAATGTTTTGGGTTCTAGGGACATCTCTTGGTCACTTTATATCTTCTATTCTAACTAAATTGTTAGTGTAAGTTATTTTAACTTTGATCCACTTAGAGGTATATTTTTTAAATGCTTGGTATTTAATGACATCGTCGATTTACAATATCTTCTTTCTCGACTTAACTCAAACCTTAGCCCAAATTACTTGGGGTGGGTTATGGATTCTCTTCATGGATATTGAAATCATTTAAATCATATTGAATTACCCTCCTCTAAGTTAACCTAGGTCTGCCACTTTTTTTTGTTTCTGTTATTTTAATATTTTATACTTTTCTTACTAGAGCCTCCTTAGGTCTATGTTTAATATGTCCTAACCATCTCGATCTTCTTTATTTCAATTTATCTACGATTTGTCACTACTCCTGCATCTTCTCTAATATATTTATTTCTTGTTGTATTTAATTTTGTATTGCCACTCATCCATCTTAACATTCTTATTTTAGAAACACTTATTTTCGAAGTTTGTTTTCTTTTTATTGTCTAATAATATTCACCAACATACAACATTGTAGGTCGTATACTTGTATGATAAAAATTTTGTTTCAACTTTAGTTTATGATCACATAAGACCCTATGCTTTGTCTCCATTTTATCCAGAACTTGTTTTAATGATATGATTAACGCCCATATCACATTCTCCATCTTTTTGAATAATTGATCAAAGATACTTGAATTGGATTCTTTAGATAATATTACCTTATGTAAATTAATATCTTCACTTACTTATTTTTGGTTTTCATTAAATTTATAATGCGTATATTCTATTTTATTTTTGCTTATCTTGAAACCCTTAGCCTCTAAAGTAATTTTCCACAATTCTAACTTTTATTCACTTTCTTTTTGTGTCTCATTTATTAATACAATGTTATGTGCAAATATCATTACACCAAGGTATGTTATCTTGTATAGTTTTTTGTTGATTTATCCATAACTAATAAAAATGATAAAGACTTATTGCGGACCATTGTTGTAAGTCCATTGAAATAGAAAAGTCTCTTTATTTCTCTTCCGGTGTGCATAGCTAGTGTTCGCTTCATCGTACATGTCTTTTACCATTTGTATATATATCTAATAAATGTCGTCTTTCATTTAAGCACCCACCACAAAACCTCTCTTAGAACTCTATCATAGGCATCTTCCATGTCAATAAACATCATATTGAATCATTCTTCATATCTTGATATTTCTCTATCAAACTTTCATCAAGAAAAATATTTTTAATTGTAAATCGACCAAGCGTAAATCCAATTAGTTGTTGAATCATTTGTACACTTTCATAATCGCTTCACTAAATAACTCTTTCCGTGATTTCATAGTATACTCGTAGGTTTGATCCCTCTAATATTTGCATAATCTTGCGTATAGCTATTTTTAAATAGGTATAATGATACCTTTTCTCCTTCTTTCGACATTCTTCGTGATATTAGGATTTTGTTAAAAAGTCGAGTTAGCCATTCCAACCCTAAGTCTTAAAACATTTCTACATCATTAGGAATGTTATCTGAGACCACATGTATTACTTGTTTTGATCATCTTCATTACTTTTTTTAACACGAAAATTGAATTCTTCCGATATAATGCAAATCAAATGTTGTCGCATTCTCAATGTAAATCTATGTTTTTAGAAAAGTTGTCATTAAAAAAGGTATCAAAATATTTTTTCATTTTTCTTTGATATTATCTTTGATCGAAATTTTCTTGCTTTATCATTGATATATTCTAACTTGGTTAAGTTCTCGAGACATTTTTCTCCCTGGTCCTTGCCAAGCTATAAATATTTTTGTCTTTTTTTGTTCTATGTTTCTCATACATATGTTTAAAATAATTGTCTATTGCTCGTCGATAGTCTTTTTGCTTCATTTTTTCGTTATCTTTTACTTGTTCTTAAGCTTCATTGTTATCACTCTTGATTAGTGTTGAAGGTAGAATTTTTATGCAGGCAATATATTTTATTTTTTATCGTCTTTTGCACTTCTTCATTACCCGCGCTTGTTCCCGACGTGAAAACTCTTACTTATTTAACACTTTATTAGAGCATTTATGTGGAGTGTCGCGAGTAGAATGTCCTCACCCTTATTGTATTTTTTACCACACCTAGGCTTTGGCATAATGTATCGTTAGGTGAGTGTGTCCCAATCCGAACATTTATATCATTTGAATACATCTGTCAACTTAATATAAGAAGCGCGAGTGCCCGTTTTCGTCCTCTCGTTTCGATCGTCCGATTATCGTCCTCCTCTCGTTTTCGATTGTTGGATGTAAGTTGGGCTTCCCTTTGTTTCACTCGTGACGGTAATATGGGCTTCGCTTTGCGATTCTTCATCCCCTCCCGCATCTTCGCCGCCGCCGGCTGTCTCGCCCCTCGCCAACGCCCTCTGTCTCCCCCGGCCATTACCGGATTCTCCCCTCCACATTTTCAACCAACGAACCCTCTCCCCGCTGCGTCTCCACCCATTATAGTCCACTCACCCAACGATTTTGCTCTGGTTGTTGCCCCCGATATCGTCTCCGCCGTCTCTCGTCTCCTCCTCACTCGACGATTCTCCGGTATGGTGAACGACAACCCTTATTCGTCCCGGCTTCCCTATCTCACCCAACGGATTTGCGCGAGTGCCCCCTTTTCCGCCCCGGCTTCCCCGTCTCACCGCTGCGTCTCCGCCTTCCATAGTCTACTCACCAACGACCTTGCCGCCTCGTCGGTCGCCTCGTCTCGGCATCCGACACTTTCCCCACCGTCCGCCGCCTTCCCCACCTGTTCTCACCCGGTGGATTTGTCCTACATATTGCCCCCGGTGCGTTGGCCGCTCTCTCACCTGACGGATCTCTGCTTCGTTTCCTTCTCCGTGCCGTCTCCTCCTCACTCCAGTTTTCTCCATATCACATTTTCTCCTCCATCCCGTTTCTTCTTTACATACCACAGATGGATGTATATACTTACCGTTGGACTATTCCACCACCGTTGACCTTTCAATCTCGTCACCCATCGACCTCGCTTACAATCATGTCCCGAGAAGAAGGCTGCTCGGAGACTTCTGCACCTCACCCATCAGAGTTGCTCATACCTGTCGAGAAGAAGCGTGCTTGTTTCGAATACTTCCCTGCCGCCATTGCTCCGTTAACTCTTTACTGAACCCCTATTCTTATGTTGAATGTGAGGCAAGTTTTTTTTTCTATTGTTAACTTTTTTGTTTGTAAAACAACATGTATGCTTCAATTCTATTTTTCTCTATTTCAAGCTAAACTGTATATAAGTGTTAATGACTGTATATCTTTTTGCTATACAAATTGTTTACACCTGCTTTTTTTAAGCACTTTAGAACTAATGCCATACTTCTAATTTTTCGATCTTCTTTATAGATGTTATAAAAAAGTAAAAGATAAAAAATGTGAGTTTGAGGATATTCATCGTGGTATCTGTGAATTTAAGTAGAAATTAAAATAAATAAATAAATACAACTATGCTTTTTTCTTGCTTTTTTTGGGTAACATACGCATGATGATTTTTTTTAAGATTGGGATAACATGCCGTGTGTCATAACTTCTCAAACAACATCATAATCCAAAAGATTCGACCGTTACCAAAGTTACTTTGTTTTGTCTTTGAACTTACAATGTACTTCCCAGAAATTGAGAGGGTGAGTTCTCCTAAGTAATTCCTAAATGGTTTGTGTTACATATTATGTATTATTATTGTTTCAGATTTTTGTTATGTTAGCATTGGGGTTTCAATTTTATTTATTTTTTTTTTTTTCAGTTTTTTATACCTCGGCAAAGTGGATTCGTGTTTCAGATTTTGCTTCAGATTTTAGACCTTGAGTTTAACATCAAGTTTTTTTTCAAAATCTTTCATAGCAAACAAAAAATTAAAAGCAACAGGGATAAACTGATATCTGCACTCATTGGATGGGCTCCCTATGCAGAATCTGTCCACACAAAAGTGTTATTATGCCAAACTAAAAAGTATGACCAACCAGAAGAATCAAATGAAAATTCGAAGCGTGTACATGTTATTTGAATAGAAAATAAAGTATTTATATATCACTTAATTCTCCCATTGTTTCCAAATGACTTTGAATGGGCTTTCATGTGATCATAGCATCTTTAGCTTTTGAAATGTAAAGCTTACTATCTTAGGTTCCCAGTTATGCAAAGTTTCTTACCCTTTTTTTCTTTTTAAGCTCATTTGATTTTTGAAAAGATCAGTCCCTCACCTGTGGCTGAGTGGACACGATCTCCCCCGTGGGGAGCACCTCTTCTCGGGTTCGACCCCGAGACCGTCCTGTCGCGACGTGAACATCGCGCAGGACTCTCGACCTACCTGTGCTGGTCCATAAAAAAAAGATTTTGAAAGATCAGAAAAAAAAAAACATAATAAAAAGGGAACCAAAAATTATGAATACAAAATTTTTAAAAAATTAGGAATAATTATGATAAATAGATATTCTTAACAGCAACCTTGTAATTAGGAATAATGAAGTTATCATTTGTATGCTACCTTATGTATAGGTAAATAGGAGAGATGGATTGGTATGCCTCACTTTTCAGTTTTGGGAGTTATGGATTTTGGATGTTTTTTTAAAAATTTCATTTATATGGATGCCATTTTTAAAAATCTGAGGACTTAATATTCTAGCATGCATTGCAAGGATACCAAATGCATGAAAGTGCATTTCATTTTTCTCATATCATATAACAGACATAGTAGCATCCTTTTTTTGTCAATATTTGTTCACTTGATGCAGTGAAAAACTACCTGTTGGGCTAGACATGTATGTTCCAGATTTGAGAACTTTGAGCTCCTTCCATTTTTTCTTTAACTAAACACACACCAGCTGTTGCTCATTTTGGGTTGATAGGAGTCTTGATACTTGTCAACTTTGTATGGGAATCCTTGTGGTCTAGATGCTCCAAAACATTGCTGGAAGGAAGGCTTCCCAAACTTGTATGCCCATCCCCAAAAGGGACACTTTGATGACCAGAGTGTTCATCAAATCTTCAAACTTGAATCCCTGGCCCAGTGAGATTTATAGAAGCCTCAGAACAAGTCTACCAAAGAGATTGAATTATGCTATATGTTAGGAACAGATGGCCTTTGATCCTCCCTGATCCTTGTCAATTTAATACAAATTTTCTCTGTTTACTCGATCAATTTTGCTTCTGGAAGGGCATGGGCATGGTCTCTCTACTGGCTGCCTACTATGATCAAGTTAGTCAGTTTACAATTTCTTCTTAATTGTATAGCCTTTAGCATCATGTGTTTGCTTTCACCTTTGTCCTCAGAGTGTTGAGCACAGGAGTAACAATCAGATGAGTGAAGAGAAAGGCTGGAAGACTTGGATTGATCAAGTACCTCTTGAAATTCAGATCGTTGTTTGGAGAGAGATGATGTTGTGAATCCTCCCTACAGCAGAATAAAGTGGGTGACTGAACAGAATAAGAAGGTTTAGAGCCATACTTTTCTAACTTGCATGATTATAAAAATCTTGTCCAATTCTTGGAATTAGCCGATCCCATGAACTATAAGGAAGAAATTAAGAACTTAAATGCACATGTAGAAATTGCTATACTTCTTTTTTAATGTTGAGTCTTTGCAAATAAATAATATGTTATTTTATTGATAATCATTGAATTTGGTTGTTGTAAACATGATGAAGTTTATCTAATTTTTCTTTTTGCTTGTTGAAAGTGGTTTAAATTGATTCTTACTTAATTGTTGTCACTCTTTTAGATCAGTTGTATTTTTTTTCATTTTTTATACTTCAATTTTGAATTTTCCTCTTTTCGTTGAAAGTGGTTTAAATTGATTCTTACTTAATTGCTGTCACTCTTTTGGATCAGTTGTATTTTTTGTCATTTTATACTTCAATTTTGAATTTATGATTCATTAATATCTCCATATATAGATATATAAAGGTTGGCACCAAAAAATTTGCAAAATTGTTACACGAGACTAAGTTAGCTTTACATTTTTCACGCTCAGTTTCGTGTGTGGCTGATGTAACCTCAAAAATCTGCAAAGATTTTATGTTTTTCGAAATTCATTTTCCTTTTGAATTTGAATTAGATTTGGTTAGACCTTAGCATTGACTTCTTTAGGAAAATAAATGGTATTCCATAAAAATACTAGCTAGGGTCAAAATTATATGTTGAGTGTTGTTAGGTTCTTTGAAAATTTGTTTTGACCTCTCCCCGTCGGATGGTGCTTGAAGATCCGACAGTTAATTACATCGAGATACTTCGAAGATACCCTTGATTAAGCGTCATAGCAATCCATTGAGGTAGAAAACATGCATCCACAAAAATAAACATTCACACACATGGACATAGGAAAAGGCAGCCCCATGAGATGAGCTTGATAGAATGCAAGCACTTAATTTTAGTTTGAATTTTGATTTGAATTAAAATTGAATTGATTTGAAGTTGAATTAAATTTGTTGGTTTGAATTTTTGATTTGTATTTTGTTTGAAGTTGAATTTAATTGGTTGAATTGCTTTTAGTTTACAGGTTGAAATTTTGATATGTTCATCTTAATTGAATCAATTGATTTGAGTTGTTTATTGATTTAAGTTTGGTTCAATTTGAATTTGTTTGAAATTTGAATTTGGTTTAAGTTTGAGACAACTTGTTTATGGACTTAAGTTTGGATTTGGTTTATTTTGAATTCGTTTGATTTAAAGTTAATCATTTTTTTGTCTGACTTGGATGAAGTTGATTTTTAACTTGGATTTGATGGCCTTTATTCTTCAGGTTCTGTTTGAGATTTGGATTAAGATTCTTGATTGAAATTTTTATTATCTGGATGCGGGTTATTAATTTGTTAATTCATGTTTATTATCCTATGAACTTGATGAATGAATTTTATGCTTCTGTTATGATTTCTGCATGGATAGGCTTTTTGTCTTTTTTTAAATTGGATTTGGTTGAGATTCAGTTTCAGAAATTGAATTTGGTTTATGGGTTTTAATCTCCCTTTGGTTTGAATAAACTCGTTGATTAAGGCCGAAGCTTTGAATTCAAGTGAGTTAGTTAAAGTTTCATTTGTTAACCTCCAATTTGTTCAGATTACAAGATTCGAATTTCAATTTGCTTTGGTTGGTTTTAGTTTGATTTGATTTAAGGTTTATTGGATTTTACAGTTTTCATAGACTGCAGGTTTGCTTTGGGGTTTACTTTCAGAATTCATTTGAATTAAGTTCAGTTTTGATTAAAAATTGGGATTGGAGGACTTGACGCCTGTTGATTGAATTTATTGAATACTTCCCCTTTTGTTCTTTTTAAGTTCTTATTTCCAGGTTCATGATTACGTGAAATTTCATGCTTTTGAGTTTGCTTTTTCTTCTCAGTAATCAGGGTGATTATGATGTGTTCAGGATCAGATTCACACTGTAGTTTAATATGCAGATTTTGGGTTTTCGGACTTGGAATGTACAGATTTTCGGATTTCGGATCCTTTACAGTTCCAGATTTGCTGATTTCAGATTCTGCACTTTCACAGCCCTCGGTTCCTTGCAAAGTTCAGATTTTTCACATTTTTTTGCAGATTCTGCACCTTAATCGATTTCCAGATTGCAGATTTTAAATGGGTTTCTGCACCAAAACAGATTTTCAGATTTCAGATTTTCAACCTTCAGGATTTCAATTACAGATATTTTTTTGTTCAGGTTCTGAATTTTCAGATTTGATGTATTTTTATTTCAGATTTCTTTGTTACGGGTCTGGATTTCGAATTCTGTTTTTACATTCCAGTTTCCAAGTCTTAGACCTCTGGTTTGCAGACCCTACAAGCTCCGGACCTACCAGCCTAGAATTTTCAGATTTTATTTCAACTCTGACCTGATCAGAATTAACCGATTATGGGTCCTTATCTGACTGAATTGGACATCAGACCTGAGAGATTTAATCCCCTGCGGTTCTGGCTGCTCCAAAATCTACCTCCAGATTGTTAAACTTGGGATTTAGTTTCCTTAACCGGCCCTCTGCAGATTTAGAGATTCTGCCCCTGGAATACCCCTGATCGGACAGCATGCCCTCAGCCCTTGATTTTTAACAGGATTTCAGATTTCTTAAATGTTTTGTTTTCTTTTTTATTGAAATTTCAGATTTAAGTTCAGTTTTCAATTTTATCTTGTGCTTGCATTCATTCATTCCGGCAGGGACTGTTTTCTCCTTGCATTGAATTCTTCATTGCTTGAAGTTCACAAGTCCTCCTGCTTCTCTTTTACAACAAACTGTGACATCCCCTCAATTCGGGATCAAGTATATGCCAGAATGCCGAGTGTAGTCTTGAACACATTCCAGCCTTTGATAGGCATCTGGAAATCCTGTCTTGTCATTTCAGAAATTTGAGCATGGTCCTATTCTCTTTGATAGGCACATGAAGTCTTTCTCCCAACCGGTTCAAGGTTGAAGGCCTTTTACCCGGCCTTTGATAAGCTTGTGGGCACTCATCCCATGGTTGGTCTCCTCTCATTGGGGCCTATGGTTTGGGCATATTGGCATGTTGATCATGCACAAAGCTCTCCCCATGGCATAATGGGCAAAACAACTCCCTCCTTGGGGCATGGTAAGACATTGGGGTCTTTAACCGGACAGCTTTGTATGTCACACCTTAAAGGGTCAAGGGGCGTGGGTTTAAAGCCGGCCTATTGCTTTCCCTCTTTGTTTTGAATTCTTTTAAATTAAGCCAAGACCATGAGGCGAGTTTTTAGCCGGCCGGATGCTCGTCTTGGTTTGTTGATTAATTAAGTGAATTTTTATTTAATTTCTGTTTATTGTTTATTTTATTTTATTTTTCGAATTAATGGAATTCAATAGGTGTGCTTAAAGCCGGCCTATTGCTTTCCCATTTATTTTCATTCTTTTTAAGTTATGCCGAGACCATGAGGGTGGATTTTTATGGCGGCTCGGATACTCGCCTCGATTTGTTTAATTAATTAGATGCATTATTATTTATATTTCTATTTGTATTGTATGTTTTTATTTCATTTTATTTAATTGAATTGCCCCTCCTCAAATACCGTTTCATCGGGCATGCGGCCTTCACGCAGCCCATCTCCCGCCGGGCCTCCCTAGCTGGTCCTTCTTCTTCCCCTTCTTTTCTTCTCCCTTTTTTTAAACACCTCTTCTGCATGGTGGGCCCCACCCACAGCTGACCCGAGGGTCAGAACGGACCTCCCTGCGGCTCACGCGTGCGCGCGGCCCCACTGCTGCGGCCGTGGCCGCTTCATTTTTTTTTTTTTTTATTCTTTTCTTATCCGTGGGCTCCCGCCACATTTTGACCCACAAAGTCAAAATTGAGTCCGCGGCGGACTCGCGCCTCCCCCTTCTCCTTATACATGCCGGGTGGACCCGGTGCCCGCAAAAATAACACCCGGCGGCCCTTCCCCCCGACCGGGGACGACGGTAGCGCACGGCTCCGCAAAGTATCGACGCGGCCCCCGTCTCCTTCGGCGGCAGCGGGAGAGGGCGGAGGCCTCGTGCGACGTGTCCCTTTTTCCGTCCCTCTAATGGTGGATTGCGGCCATTGTTCGCGAGTTTCGGAGGATCCAACGCGGTGAAAGGGGACAGCGGCAGAAGCGGGTTTGTCCGGCGGCGGGGCTCCTTACCAGTTTGAGTTGCTCGCGGCGGGAGGGTCCGGCAGGATAGCTTCCGTAGAGGCTTCCGAACGGACCCGCGGGCTTGGTGGCTTCCGACGCATTGCAGTCGAGGGAGCTTCGAGCCCGGCGCGGGAGAGACGACCCCCGGTAAGCCCTCTCCGTCTCTCCTCCTTTTCTCGGCCTCTCGGACATAGTTCTCTCTCGGGGGGGTCTCGTTCACGCAGGTAGCCACGCTCTCCTGTACCGAGAGGATGCCGGGTTTTATAAGCCTCGGTCGTGTCCTTCCTCCGCCGGGAAACCTCCCGAAATAGGGTTGCGGCTCCGAGAGGGACTCGGGGCAATCCGAAAGATATTCGGATCGATTTGTTGGGAAGTCTTCCCCTCCTTGTTGGATTTCCGACGTTGACAGGAGATGTAACCTCAAAAATCTCAAAAGATTAATTCTTCGAGGTTGTTTTGGAAATTCATTTTCCATTTGAATTTGAATTAGATTAGACCTTAGCATTGACTTCTTAGGAAAATAGATGGTATTCCATAAAAGTACTAACTATGGCCAAAATTATATGTTGAGGTTGTTAGGTTCTTTGAAAATTTGTTTTGACCTCTCCCCGTAGGATGGTGCGAAGATCCGACGTTAATTACATCGAGATTTCTCGAATACCCTTGATTATCGTCATAGCAATCCATGGAAATAGAAGACATGCATCCACAACATAAATATTCACACATAGGAGAAAATAACCCCATGAGCTTGATGGGAAAGCAAGCACTTAATTTGTTTGAATTTAATTTGAGTTGATTGATCGAAATTGATTTGAGTTGAATTGGTTTGATTAATTTTAAGTTTGTTTTGAATTTAGTTTGAGTTGAATTTGATTTAAGTTTGATTAGTTAAAGCTGATTTTTGGATTTTTGTTGGGATTGAATTATTTAAATTTAGTTTGATTGGAGTTGAATTTATTTGGAATTGATTTATTTGAATTTAATTTGAGAGATGTATTTGGTTGAATTAGATTGAATTGGTTTGATTTTAGTTTGAATTAGAGTTTGTTTTATTGGTTGAAATTTGCATTTGGTGTGTGAGTTTTAATTTGGTTTGAATTTGATTTAATTTGAGTTGATTAATTGGTTTTAAGTTTGTTTGGGATGAATTTG